>CAJHQP010009607.1:0-21765 GCA_905132765.1 Moricandia arvensis
TAATCCAAGATTGCTATCATTCAAACCTAAATATAGTTGAAAACTACTCGGACGTAATTAAAATAAGAACAATAGTCTGAATATAATGCATAGATAATATATTGGGTCCGCAATACAAATCTCCCTAAGGAGTATTGAATCTTCTCCCCTAGAAACCTTAAAGCTATATTAGAAAACAAAAAAACTATAAAATCTAGGTCAAAACTCGTTTAGGGGTAATCTCGTAATTTTTGTGTCTTGTCTCTAACTTGGGCTTAAAATCGGCTGTCTCTGAAATTGATTATCGATCGATAGCAAGTGTGAAACATCGATCGATCTTGGTCATGTAACATCGGTCGACGCCAAGGTTATGTTGTCGATCGACAATTGTCTTGTACTTCAACCCTCCCAATGATCAACTAAGAATTATTCTCCTCTAAATGCTCTAAAAACTCCAAATATCTTCATATATCTCCAAAATATACCTGGACCTGTAACGACCTTAAAACATAGCCAAGACACACATAATAAACCCTATAACATGGCCTAAAACTGATAATAAATAGGCTATATCAACTCCCCCAGACATAACCTTTTACTTGTCATCAACCAAACAAGCCTACGAAAGAGGTTTTGAAAAGCGAAGACTCACATAATGTCTAACTATAATTGTCACCCTTCTTTATTGCAACCACATCCTATCAAGTCAATCATAGAGAAACTTTATATACCCTAACTTAGTATAGCAACCAAATCCATTCTACCAACAACTTAGCGAATACTATTCTGACTCGCCCCTCTACTGATTTCATTTCTTTGCATAAAATAAAAGTGCAGGATTTACATTGGGAGTATCGATAAAGGACATATGTACTCTTACCCCCGCAAGTATCTGAACACACAAGTAGTCTTCTCTGATCCCTCTCCTCTCTCTCTTCTCACTTCTTCTTAGTCAATGTCTCCCTTCTTTTGAGGGATCATTTTATTTTTTTAATTGACTGAGATATTTGGATAGGGTTCCATGAATTAAGCTCTAATGGTTGGAGCTACCAGATCCTGTTCACTTGTTTTTGACCTTTATCTCTTTCTAGAATCATATGAATCAAGATTTAATGGTTGTAGCCACCAAATCTTGTTAGACTCCTTTTTTTATTTGAAGGGGAGTGAGAGGGGAATAAAAAGCACACAGACTTTTACCTTGGAGACTTGTAGAAGGAATCTGATCAAGTGTATACCAAATCCCAAAGTAAGCAATAATGTCAGGATAAGTGTTGGAAATCAGCTTCGATTCTTCAAACTTTCTAAGCAAGTGTGATATAGTGGCAAGATGATCCACTTTGGTATCTTTAGTAATCTCTGCAAACAACTTTCTAAGAATGATGCTAAAGTGTGGTTAGTCAATAAGAAATCTTGATCATAGTCCCCTTCTTAACTCAATAAAACTTTTCGAAATATATATATATATATAGTAAATAAGACTCAAAACAAATAAAATAACATCAGCGAACCTCCCCCAGACGTAAATTACACTATCCCCAGTGTAATCCGCTCGGATTGGTTAGGAAAATTAAGTCATAAGTAAATAGCTTATGTATAAAACTCGATAGCTATCTCTGTAAGAGAGCGTCGATCAATGGTAGGTAGATGTGGTCGATCGATGGTCGGCGATCCATTATCGACTGATTGTGCCTCTATGGTGATCGACCGATGGTGACTCTAATAGTCTGTAAAAATATAATAAAACACGAAATAAATAGTAGTATAAGTAAAAACTCAATAAAAATGTACTAAACAATGGGTTGCCTCCCACTCAGCGCTTGGTTATAGTCTTAAGCTCGACGTATTAAAACTTTCTGAATAGAATGGAGGTGGATCAACAAGTGTCTACATCGTGTTTGCTCTTCTGAAACCATGTACCAACGAAACTTCTCATTGCTTCATCTCTTCTGGCTTTTCTCATTCTTTATGATCTCCTTAATAACCTCCACTGAATGCATTCTCCTTTATAGCTTCTCAATACTGCGCTGTAGCATTCTAAGTCTGGCAGCTGTAAGTCTCGGATATATTCCTCCAATTTCTGAACAAAAATATCTTCCTTCATCAGGCTCTGAGAAAAGCAATCTCATTGATCATGTCTTCTAATTGTTTTTTCCTGGTACAAATTTTTGTCTGTCGACTCAGTATCGATCGATGGTCATGATGCTGCCGTTGATCGATGTCACTCTGTTCGCTCCACTCGGCATGTTGTCCTTGAATAGTGTCCAATTATGACATTTCTTGATCTTTGTAGATCTCATGCACTATATCATCAATCTCTGCTCTGCTGTATTTTTTTTTTTTGCTTTTTCATGGAAATACCGATCTTGTTGCATGTTCTAGGTAAACATATGTAGCTGTACTCAAACATAGTAGCTCTTTCTAGAACTTCCATGATATCTTCTTCTTGCAACATTCACAACTCTTCCATCTGTAGCTCATGCATTGCCGTTTTCATCTCTGTAGATGAAAACGGCAATGCTCTCTGTACAAACTCTACAGTACCGTCTATTAGTAGTGGGTTTATCCAATTGACTGATTGTGGACTTCCTGAACCAAAAGGATAAGAGGTACAACACTAGTTTACTCCTGGAATAGTGTTGTCGATCGATGTAGGACTGCTGTCGTTGATCAATTTTGATGTTTTGTCACGTTCTTCTGTCCTCGCTGTCGATCGATGCGTGTACACGTGCGTCGCTTGATGTCTGTTGTCCAAATAAAGTTCCTGATCCGTTTTGCCATATCAAGAGCATCGACTTCATCCTCCTTATGGATGTTTAGAATTCTCCCATAGTGATCTCGTGCACGTCCTTCTGTATCTCTAAAATTTCAAACTCATCTGGTCTGAGATAACCATCATCTCTATCTTCTGTTCTTTGGCCCTTGTTCTGGCTTGAATTTAATGTCGTTCGAAGGAAAAGATATGCCGACGATCGATGCTCTATTATCCATGTTCGCATTCAGTACCCAGCCAGCTTTTTTCAGTGTCAGGCTATGAGACTCAATCAGTTCTTCCTCTCTGGAATCTGCATCGTATTCTTCGTAAGCTTCACCGTATCCTTGTTAAGCCTGATGGGTGTCGATCGATGGTGTATGGTGACCATCGATCGATGCACGATAATCAACTGCTGGCCAAAAAGGTTTCAAGCTCCATTGGCCATCACAAGTATATCTGCCACATTGTCCTTCATGACATGTAGAATTCAGCCATCCATAGCTCTTGCGTGACCATCTGGATCTCTCATAATACCGAATTCATCTGGTTGTAGATAATTGTGGAACCAAAATCCACACCATTAATTTCGGTAAACTTAGAAAGTCAGGAAAACCTAACTTTCCCAGATCCCGGATAATATGCTTTAAACCAAACGCCACGCAACCAAACAAATTTAAGAAAGTGATGATAAAAATATGATAAGATAATTTCAAAAAGAAAGGGGGCAAAGAGGTTCTTATTCGTAATTGCATAAGAGCATTCGTACAAGAGGTAACAAGCCTTGGCTACAAAAAGCTGTCGGCGAAGATCCCTAGTTCTAGCAACCTGACTACGAAAACCTAATCGAAACACAACTTGATAACAAAACAAAAAGTGAATGCCTATTGCTCTAAGTTTTCTGTGAATGCTCCAAAGTTCCTCCCTAGTCTCTTTTCTCGTTTCGCTTATATATTCCTCTCCAAGGTGGTTTTTGCGTTTAAATTTCTGCGAATGGTCGAGTTTATCACTTCAAGAATATTCCCTTTTTTATCTCGATCTTGTCGTTATCTTGGAAACTTGACAATTATCTTTCGATTCCGCAAGATTCATCTTCATATGAAAGTAAAGATAAACCGTCATAACACTCCTAGGCTCGATTTTGTATGAAACCGCAAATGGGTCTTTAGTCGCGTTCTGGGCCTCTTTGGGCCGTATTTCGGCTTAAACATTTTTACAATCCCTTTGAACTAGTGTTTAATGATACGACGTCATTTAGCGAGGAAGTTCACACTTCTCGTATGGTTTAGGGAACTTTGGTGTTAAGTTAGTTAACCATCACCGTTTATACGAAAACCATGAACTTCATTCGGAAGAACAAGCCTTCATGGTTTTTTTCGTAAAGTTCCATCGGTAACTCCGATCGAGACGAAACACAGAACATTTCAAATGGAATTACAGAGAGAAGCAAAGGGGTGTGGTGTCACTCGCCATTTGGCGACATGGGGACTATATTTGGTGAGCCTCGGGTTCATTTCACGACTCTTACTTTTTAGTCATAAGATCTCAACGGAAACTCCGATTGAGACGAAATGAAAAGCATTTTGATCGCGACTCGAAGAAGAATACAAAAGAAAAACAGCTCGCTATACGGCAACCCAGACAGTGTGAATTCAGGTCGCCATATGGCGACCCAGAGAGTGTGAAGTCAGGTCGCCATATGGCGACCCATATCTTGTGCATGCGGGTAGCCATATGGCAACCGTTTTCTACATGTGCAGGTCGCCATTCGGCGACCCAGCCTTTTGGTGTGCGGGCCACCATATGGGAACCCGGTTTCAGTGTGTGCAGGTTTCCATGTCACCATATGTCGAACCAGGAATTGAGAGCGCGTGTCACCACATGGCGACCCAGGCACTGAGAGTGCGGGTCGTCATATCGCGACCCGTGATATGGGAGTGTGGGTCGCCATATTGTGACCCATGCATCCCGAGTGCCAGTCGCCATATGGCGACCGAGACTTTGGGTGTACGGGTTGCCATATGGACAGCCGTGCGTCTCGAGTGCCGGTTGCCATATGGCGACCGGGACTTTGGGAGTGTGTGTCACCATATGGTGAGTTATGCGTCCTTAGTGCCGGTCGCCATTTGGAGACCCGAGCTTTGGAGGTGTGGGTCGCCATATGGCGACCTGTGCGTAATAGGTGACCCGTGCGTCTCGAGTACCGGTCACCATACGGAGACCCGGGCTTTGGGAGTGTGGGTCACCATATGGCGACCCGTGCGCCTAGTTTGGGACTTCGCCATATGGTGACACGGGATTCGTGAGTGTGGGTCACCATACGGCGACCCGTACGCCTAGTGTGAGACTTCACCGTACGATGGCTTACTCCTTGCGGCTTGATCGTTTTTTGAAAACTTTCATGAACACGCTCCTTCGGAAGGAGCGTGTTCCAAGGACTTGAGCCGTTGATTTCGTCGTGACAAATTTTGACCTCAACAGTTACCCCCAGCTTATTAAGCCATAGTCTTTTAGCGTGCGACTCTAGCGGGCGATTAATCTGGTTGTGCGAGTTAGACGGTATCATAGGCCGAAAGTCCATGGATGAATAGTAAAAATCCTTATTTATAAGAAGGTGGAGTAAGTGTTGAAGATTTTTTATTACTTACTCACTTTTTCCAAAGATAATTTATCCAAGGTAGATTTACTCTTTCTCTTTCTTCTCCCATTGTTTGTTTATTTTTAATTCACTTCTAGAGTAACGTCTTCGAAAAGGAGGGGTTCCAAGAGAGCCGAGCATCGTCACACTAATCGTGATCACGAGGAGGTCATTCTGAAACCTGAGTTTATTCTGCACTCAGCCGACCCTGCTGAGGCCGAGGCCTATATGGTTGCTTTGTGCGAGAGTTTGACTTCTCCCCCCTAAAGCACAGTTCCCTAGCAGGGCTCCCCTCATATGGGATCAAAACTTACCGAGCATGAGCTCGTACACATTCCTCGAAACTGTTCGAGAGTTTGGTCGTGTGTCGGAAAGCATGGAATTTCATATTCCAAGGCATGGAGAAAGGGCCGATGACCCCCCAACGGGTTAATTCACTTGTTACAAGGCCCACATTGTGCATTGCCGTCTATGGTTTCTGATCCCCGAGATTGTTGTTCGGACCTTGAACCGTTTTAAGCTGTCGATTGGGCATATTAACCTTATGGGTCTTCAGCACCTTCTAAAAATTTTGGTTCTGGGATACGACCAAGGAGTGTACCTTAAAGTCGACCATTTTGACGCCCTTTTGAAGCCGTTGGCGCTAACGAGAGGGAAGTATCGCTTTACTCCTCACCCGCACATGTCGATCGTAAAGGAGACAATCTCGAACGGTCATGAGTGGGAGAAGTGCTTCTTCTTTGTCCGTATCGATAGTGCTTCGGTCGAAGAGAGCTGCATTCCTGAATTCCGCAGTGAATGGGGTTGCTATGGTACTGATTAGGTATGCACATGTTTTTGTTCCGACGATATCTAACTATTTAGTCTTTTGTTTTTTTTGTAGAGATAATGTGGGGTTTTATTTCACTTTCAAATTAACCCTCTATACTCACTTTACTCTCTCAAATAAGAGGTTCAGTGTAGTACTTAGGGATCAAATCCATAGAGACTCTAAGATTGCACAATAGACTTATTATTTTTGAATTATAGCTAGATGAATTATAAAAAAAAAAACAATAAAAGCGATCTTTAAGATTGATTTGGTTTGTGAAGATTAATTTAGAACATTAGACTTAGGGGAAATTCTCAGGTAGATTTTAATAATGTAGATTAATAGATTGCTAGGGTTTTATTAAGTATCGTTCTGAATTTAAACCTTACGGTTTAGGAGATCACTCTCGCGCATCTCAGCTGAGCGTCGATCGATAGCAATACGATGGCGTCGATCAATGCTCATTCTAAAAAGTACTAATTTTGTGGTTTAATAGATTCTCTAAATTCTAATTCAACTCTCGTTTGTTACTAGTAATGTACATTGTTTAAGATAGATTCAAGGTTATAACCTACCTCTCGCTTGCGCTACAGAACCCTAATTTCTAAGATTGAAGTGATCAAATTCAACTCAGAATTAAGTGCAACTTAAACAAAGAACCAAGAAGATTACCCAAACAATTCTATAAAATCACCAATACTTTACTACCATTGAATAACCCTAAATCTAATATAGAACTACTCAGACATAGCAATAAAGAACATCATTAAATTATGAATAAATTGCATAGAATAGAATGAGTAAAAGGATAAGGAGTTCAAGATCTTCTCTGTAATGATGACAAGATCTCTCTCTCCAATAGATGTAGCAATGTGTTCCAACTCTAAAACTCTGGTATAACTTAGCTGCTGCCTAGTTTCTAAATAATACAGCTTAGGGCTTAACAAAGATAGAAAACCCTAATAAATAGTCTAAATTTAGGCGAGGACTTGTCTTGCAATTAATGAGACTTCTGGGTAAAACTTGTAGTTTCTCAATCTTTCTATCGACTTCATCGTCGATCGAATCACAGTGTGTGACGTCGATCGATGGTTCATTCATAAATATGGATCTGACTCTGGGTTTTTGCTGGGCAATCCTAATTGCTCCAAAATAGTCCAAAAGCTCCAATTGGTTCCAATAAGTACTTAGACCTGTAAATGCTCTAAAACAATACCAAATGCATGTAAAAGACTCTAAATATACTATATATATCATCGGTAAAATAGGTAAAATCCATAGTATATCAACTCCCCTAGATTTAACATTTTTCTTGTCCTCAACTAAACGAAGCCTGTGTGAGAAGTTTTGAAAAACGAAGACTCACATATTGTCTAAGTATAACTGGGACCTTACTTTCTTGCAGTCACATCCTATCAAGTCAATCACAGAGAAACTTTATATGCCATATACTAGCATAGCAACCAAATCCGTTCTACCAACAACTTAGCAAATACTAGTCTGACTCGCCCCTCTACTGATTTCATTTCTTTGCATAAAATAAAAGTGCAGGCTTTACCTTGGGAGTATCGATCAAAGGATACATGGACTCTTACCTCTGCGAGTATCTGAACATACATGTAGCCTTCTTTGATTCTTTTCCTCTCTCTCTCTTCTCACTTCTTCTCAGTCAATGTCTCCCTTCTTTTGATGGTATCAATTTATTTTTGTAATAACTGAGATATTTGGATAGGCTTCCATGAATCAAGCCCTAATGGTTTTTACCACCAGATCATGTTCACTTCTTTTTGACCTTTATCTCTTTCTAGGATCATATGAATTAAGCTTTAATGGTTGTAGTCACCAAATCCTGTCTTGCTCCTTTTTTAATATGAAGGGGAGAGAGAGGGGAATCAGAAGCACACAGACTTTTACCTTCCAGACTTGCAAATGGAATCCGATCCAGTGTATACCATATCCCAAAGCAAGCAAATAATGTCAGGATTAGTGTTGGAAATTAGTTTTGGTTCCTTCAAACTTTCTAAGCAAGTCTGATATAGTGGCATGATGATCTACTTTGGTCTCTCTAGTAATCTCTGCAACAACTTTCTTATGGTGCTAAAGTGTGGTTAGTCAATAGTAAATTTTTGATCATAGTCCTTTTCTTGACTAGATAAAACTTTTTTTTCTTTTTTGAAAAACTTACATAGATATAGTAAATAAAACTCAAAACAAATCAAATAGCATCAGCGAACCTCCCGCAGACTTAAATTACACTATCCCCCGCGTAATCTGTCTCAAATTTGTTATGACAGAATAAATCATAAGTAAACAGTGTTAGAGATAGTCGAATATACCAACACTGTTAGGTGTATCAATCGATGGCGCTGGGTGAGCGTCGATGAATGGTAAACCATCATCGACGATCGATGGTGAATGTATGGTGTCGATCAATGGTTTATTCGAACTATCGAGAAACCTTCGTAATAGAATAGATACTAAATTAGGTAATAATATGAATAAAGTAAGAAGCTCGTTGCGCTATGTTAGAGAACCATCGATTGATAGCAACAAGGAGGCGTCAATCGATAATAGTTCGTCAGACCGAATCATGTGTGTTTATTCTCCATTCTGATCATCTCTCTCTAGGTTAGCTCTGTTAAAACTCAAACAAATGTGGAAAATAAGATCCAAACAGTAATAAATAAATAGTTAGTCAAAAATAGAAATGCAACAAAAATAAATAAACATAAGTATAACTCTGAAAGGAAGATGAAGTAAAGGAGAAAGGAGTATCGAAAAGACTACTCCTCGTCGGATGTATCCTTGTCCTGCTGTTGCTGCTGTGGTGCTGATGGTGATCTAGCTTGTGTCTTGGGACGGCTGAAGCATTGGCATCGTGACATGGTCTCTACCCTGGCCCATGTCGCTCGAAGCACGTCCACCACGACTCGTTGGAAAGCACCATGGTCGTGTATGGGCATCTCTGGAATCACATGGAAGGTTGGAAGAGGTGGAGCTGGGTGTGCTGGCTCGTCCGCTCCTGCTGCTGCGACCGGGTGTGCTGGGCGGAGACCTCCTCTGTGTCCTATTCTGAGGGGTACAGTGTGGATGTGGCGCTCAGCTGGGTGGAATGCGAGGCGCTGTAGATCGTCAGGGAAGTCTGTCACCTCTCGCAGTGGTAGTGCTATCATCCTCGGTCCCTCGTCATCCACAGAGGACCAAAAGCGTCCCTCTCTCACTGAAGCTCCCTCGAGGCTGATGCCAAGAAAGCTGAAGATGGTTATCAGGAGGCTCTCTATCGTCTCCCTCTTCTCGTCAGAACCGTGGAAGGGTTTGTCCTTCAGGGTCGCCAGATGCTCCGAAAATATAGCTCCAATATTCACATGCTGATCGGTCTCTGGTGGAACAAAGAGCTCGTCATTGAGCCCAACTAATTCCCTAACGGAATAGTATAGTAGTGTCAGCTCCTGAACCCGGACCTTGTTAGGTTCCATCTTGCACAACAGGGTGTTGGCAAGGACCTTCAGGAAATAGAGTAGGGTGGGGTGACAGACGTCCGTCCATCTGAGTGGCTGAGCTGGAGTCAAAGTGGCATGTCCCGATGAGGCCCTAGAAAGTAGGCAGACCAGGAAAAGGAGCAACTGCACAATCGCTGGTACCAATGTCAAAGCCGTAGATCTCACACAGCTGTGGGATGGGGATCCTGTATCGGATGCCTCTGATGAAAAGGTCAGGGTGGCCTCATGTGCCACCTTCTCCCTAGGGCTCTTGTAGAGCACCTGAGCTGTGGAGATGCACTACCTCATAGGTCGGGGTCTAGAAGGTATGGCTTAGTAGCCATGATGCCTAATCCGAGCTCCTGAAACATCTGTCTGAAGTCAGTGTAGAGCCCCAGTTTCTTCAAGGTTAGCTTGTCAGCGAACTTGGTTGGCTCGATGGTGACGCCCTGCCAGGCATTGTAATAAAGGCTGTCAAAATCGTCCCACTCCTTGCTCAGGGGACGGTGTGTGCATTCCCTCGATGTCACAACTTGTCGAGGGTGCGGATAGTCCTCGAAAGTCACAAGTAAAGCCTCCTCTTGCTTGGGCGAAGGGTCTCGGCATGGAGGGTGGTCATCGATCGACAAGACCTAATGGCTGTCGATCGATGTTGTGTCGCGGATCAGTTTTCACAAGATCAAAAATAATCAACTAAAATCGTGCAAATCATGTGTAAAAATGATGGATAGTCCTTAATATAGTACTCCAGCACCCTAAATCGTTCTACATTCCGAGTAAAACTACCAAAAATTGGATTTTTTTTAAAACCCAAAAAACTTACCTAAACTAAGAGATTTGAGAAGATACCTTGAAGATTGATTGATTTAAAGAGTTGAACATGTAGAGAGGGTAGAAATCATGTGGTTTAGGCTCAAAAACGAGCAAAGTGCATCAAAGTGCATCATCTAACTTCAAAGACCAACTTTTACAGGTTGATCCTACCGTCTTTTCTAGGATTTCTTTGATCTGACGGTTGGATACTTCTACTTTTCCATTGATCTGAGGATGTTAGGGTGTAGCTACTCGATGGTGAACTCCATGTTTCTTGAGCAGTTTTCTCAAACACTTTGTTAATGAAGTGGGTACCTCCATCGCTTATTACGATTCACGAAACTCCAAATCTGAGAAAGATAATACTCTTAAGAAGTTTAACGACTACGGCAGCATCGTTTTTTGGAGTTGCTATCGCTTCCACCCATTTAGATACATAGTCTACAGCGACCAATATGTATTTGTTTCCATGTGAAGAAGGAAAATGGCCCATGAAATCGATGCCCCAACAATCAAACACTTCAACTTCAAGTATGAAATTTTGTTCCATCTCGTTTCTCTTGCTGATTTTACCTCTTCTTTGGCGGGGGTCGCATTTCGCTACATAGGCTTGAGCATCTATAAACATAGTAGGCCACCAAAAGCCTGATTGTAGGATCTGTGACTATGATATAGAATTTCTAAAGTTTCGCTTTAAGCAACACTTCGTCTATAATGCATCAGAGAAGTGTTTGTAAAGATAAGGTTCATCCCATTGATATCTCAAAAAATTATTTTTATGATATCCTTTGAAGAGTTCGGTTTCTACTTCGGCCCCAAGATAGTTTACTATATCTGCGTACCAAGGTCTATCGGTTGTGTTCCATGCACATACACCCCGACTTAAACTTCTGCCTCCGGGAGAATCGTCATTTGAATTGAAAGATTACAACTGACGTGATATTGATTGGGGTGATTATTTCATTGTCCTACTCGAAGGCATCGTCGGTCGACGGTGTATGGGTAACATCAATGTTCTACGGATGTAGTCGTTCGATGGGCTTAGCGTAGTGGCGGTCGATTCCATTTCATGTGACGAACTAACTTGCCGACGAAATTCGATTCTACTAAGTAGACATTTTCTGTGGGTAAGAAATCATCTATAGGATGTCTTCATCTACTCTTATTCGTGCAAGTGATCTGCCGACTCCGTTTTGTACTCCTTTCTTGTCTCTTACTCTATATCAAATTCTTGGAGAAGTAGAATCCAGCGTAAAAGCCTCGGCTTAGCGTCCGTTTTGTTCATTAAATATTTTAATGTGGTGTGGTCGATGTGAACAACTTCTTTTGAACCGACTAGATAGGAACGAAATTTTTCGAAGGCGAATACTACAGCTAGTAACTCTTTTTCCGTCATCGCATAGTTGCGTTGCTCATCATCGAGGGTCCTACTAGCGTAGTATATACCGTTCAAATTTTTGTCCTTTTTCTGCCCAACCACAGCGCCTACAGCGAAGTCGCTGGCGTCACACATAATCTTAAAAGGTAGATTCCAATCTGGTGCTTGGACAATAGGGGCGGACACGAGTGCTGACTTGATTGCTTTAAAGGCTTCGAGACATTCAGGTGTAAATTCGAATTTCACTTCTTTGCACAAAAGTGCAGTAAGGGTCTAGCTATTTTGCTAAATCTTTTATGAATCGCCTATAGAATCCAGCATGTCCTAGAAAAATTCAAACGTCTTTAACATTAGTGGGTGGCGGCAGTCCAGTCATTACGTCAATCTTTTCCCTTTCCACCTCAATTCTGGATGTTGAGACCTTGTGTCCCAAGACAATTCCGCTGTTAACCATAAAATGACATTTTTCCCAATTTAAAACCAGATTTTTCTCTTTGCATCGAGCTAATACCTTACACAGGTTATCAAGACATGTCTTGAAATTTGGACAATATACCGTGAAATCTTCCATGAAAACCTCCATGAAGTCTTCGATCATATCGGTAAATATCGACATCATGCATCTTTGGAAGGTCGCAGGGGCGTTACAGCGTCCGAATGGCATCCTTCGATTTGCGAACGTTGCATAGAGACATGTAAAGGTGGTTTTTTCTTGGTCGTCCGGATGTATGTGGGATCTAGAAGAATCCGGAATACCCATCAAGAAAGCAATATTATTCGTGGCTTGCGAGCCTTGCTAACATTTGATCGATAAAGGATAAGGGAAAATGATTTTTCTTGTGGCAGCATTTAGTTTCATATAATCGATACACATTCTGTGTCCAGTGACAGTTCTATTAGGGATCAATTCATCTTTATCATTCTTTACCACTGTAATTCCTCCTTTCTTTGGGAAAACATGAACCAGGCTGACCCAATTGCTGTCTGAGATTGGATGAATGACGCCTGCTTCTAGGAGTTTCATGATTTCGTTTTTAACTACTTCCTTAAGGTTAGTGTTCAATCTCCTCCGATGCTCGATGGATGATTTTGATTCATCATCAAGGTGTCTCATATGCATACATAAATCGGGAGAGATTCCAGGTATATCATCTAGTGAATATCGAGAGCTTAGCGGTGCTTTCGCAGTTTATTCAGCAATAGTGCTTGCTTTCCGCTACTCAAGTCGGCATTTATGATGACAAGATAGGAGTTTTCGTAAAGAAAAACATATTTAAGGCCAGTTGGAAGCGGTTTAAGTTTGATTTTAGGTTCTTTAGCTTTGCTCCAATCGTCGGTTGCAATACGCTGTCGACCGATGGGGACGTCGGGTGTCGATCGGTAGGGGTCGACAGATCGAGATATTCGATGTCGATATAAATATTCCTTCTGTGGCGTCCATTAACCTTGTATACTCTCTAGTGTGATCTTCTAACGTAGGGATGTCGCTTTCAGGGGATTTGCTTGCTTTCTCTAAAGGTTCGTTTGAGCACATATCTATGAATGATTCTTCTACTAGATCAGAAAGATGATCGATATGGTAGGTTTGACCGTCGATCAAAGGTTGTTTTATTATTTTTACATGTCAAAAAACATCGGTATTTTCCCGATGTTGAGGCATATACGTCCTCGTCTGACATCAATGATCGCTCCGGCGGTGGCCAGGAAAGGTCTTCCTAAGATAATCGGATTTCGAGGTTCTCGCTCATATTTAAGCACTATGAAATCTGCAGGTATATCACAGTTATTAACTCGTACGGGTACGTCCTCAAGTATACCCTCCGGGATTCTAGTAGATCTGTCAGCTAAAATGAGAATGATCCTGGTAGGTTGAAACTGCGTTAGCCCGAGAGTGACTGCAACGGAGTAAGGCATCAGGTTACACTAGAGGCTAAATTGCAAAGGGATTTTAGAATCTCTCATTGCTAATAGTGTAGTGTAAAATGAAACTACCGGATTAGGGAGTTTAACTGGAGTTTTTCCTCTAATGATTTCACTCACCTCTTCGGATACCATCTTCACACAGTTTTCTGATTCATGGAATCGTCGCGACGCTGCATCTTTCACGTACTGCTTAATGGCGGACGAGATGTGAATTTCATCGCTTAGTGGCATCTCAATGTTTATTTTGTCAAAGGATTTATTGCATATTGCTTTGTATAGCTGCTTCTTCTTCTGGCTTAGCTTTTTCGGAGGAAAGGGAGCGTTGGCATGGTAGACTTTTGTCCAAACTGGTTCGGTTGGTTATGGGTCAGGGCGTCGATCGATTCTACGATCCGTGAGTTGAGCGATTATAGACTCAAGGCGTCGATCTATGTCCAGTAAGGGTTATCGATCAACGTCTCCTACATCTGTGCCTTTTCCTTAGGTTCAAAAATTAATTCCTCAAGATCGTCATTTTTTCTAGTAAATCAGGTTCATGGAGGATATCTGGTTCTTCTTGTACATTTCGAGTGGGATAGGATGTGACTTTCATTTTCATTTTTGTTCGTTTGGCTTTTCTCGAATTCATCGATGGTGATACTCTTTATAATGCCAGGGGTGAGTTGTTGACCGCTTCGTAAACCTACGACATTGCATTGTTTCTGGGGTCAGCGTTTGTTTTACCAGGTAAAAATCCGTTCTCTCTCCTGATGGACATAGCGTTGATCGCCATTTGGTTGTTCGTTCTCTTAATGTGTTCGCTCAGAGTTTCAAAATTTTCCATCATTTTTGAGTATATAAGATCTAACTTCTTATTGAGGTCGGTGGCTATTTTACGGTTTCTGTGAAGGCTTGATTCATTTTGACTTTGAACATCTTTCATATCTGTTCACAGCGGTGTCGTAGTTGCTTGTGAAATCACCAGTGTCTTCCCTAAATCGTTGATCGTGCCGGTTCATCACATCAGAGAATTAAACTCGTTTTTCAAATTTGGAAGGGGCAGCGCTGCTCTCACCATAATATCGAGATAAATTTCCGTCAAGAAGGGCTGCAACTGATGCAAGAGTTTCTCTAACTCGGATCGAGTGCTCCTCCTCTGTGAATAATGGTGGTTCCTTCCTTTCGATGTGTCTTTTTTCGAAAGCTAAACCTAAAGCTATGTTTTCAATTAGCCTTTTAGCGCTAGTAGGGCTTAGGTGCCAAAATTCCTGTCGCTGGCTGTATCAAGGATGGTTTGATAGTCTAGGTTTAGTCCTCCATAGAAAGTGTTGATGAGTTGGGGTTCTGAGAATCCATGGTGCGGACACGAAAGTTTGGTAGCTTTTAAACTTAGTCGAGGTGTTTCTAAAATATTCGCGACTACTTGAACGAAAGTGGATATTTCTCTTCTTGCTTACTAGTATCTCTCCTCATCAAAGAAACTATTTATGAAAGCGCTTCAAATGTCTTCCCCAACAAGTCATGGATCCTGGTGGTAACTGGTTCAGCCACCTGCTGGCCTCACCCTCTAAGGAAAAAGGAAAAAGTTTGCAGCGATGGAAATCGTCGTTCACCATGTCTTCTAGCATATCGATGTGATCGTTCCGATGTTCAGTAGGAGAACCACTGAACTGATTTTTTCACCATGTCCTCAGATCTTCTGCTCTCGCATCATCCCAGAAGTTACACAAGAAAGCGTTCTTGATGTCTGTCCAGAGATCCTAGTGGTAGCTGCTTAAGCCAATATCAAGCTTCTCCAGCAAGTGAGTACTTGAAGAGCTTACAGAAATATAGTCCTCAGAGACTCCACTGGCTTTAATAACAGTCACTAGATCCTCAAATTCCTCCAGATGACCCATAGAGTCCTCATGTCGCAACCCATGGCAAGGCGTATGCGCTACAAGTCCGATGAAAGCGGTCTTGATCTCAAAATCGTTTCTTTGAAAAGTTGGAGCATGAATGACGGATCTGTTGCGTAGAACTGGCTTCTCAGTGTTGATGTTTGGGGATCTTTTGCTTCCTCTTGGAGTGTCCCTCATCTTCTCTATCAAGATCCATAGCTTCAGACGTGTCTGTATCCTGTTTCGAAATTGTTACAGTTGGCGCGCACAATCAGACTTGCATTGAGGTTCTATAGTTGAACTGGGTTTCTCCTTTGTCGATCGATGTTGAGGTCACATTGTTAATCGATCCTTCTAGCTCCGTGTCGATCGATGTTCGGAGTTATGTGTCAATCAACGTTAGTTGATTCACACAAAGCCACTGATACTGTAGGACTAGCCATCGATTGATGCTCACTGATTGATTTTGATCGATGCGGAAGAGAAGTGTCGAGTGACATGGAATTTTCCATACGAAAATGTTCTTCTTGGGACTGCTCTCTCTTAACTTCCTGCGAGAAATCTTCATCAATCAATGCATTGACGTGGTGCTTTTGTCCAGCCTATAGTTTCTCCTTGATTAGGCTCTCATGCCTCCTAAGGATTTCACTTTTATTCATCACTTGATTCTCCAATTTTCTTTACATGGGTGTTGAGGTTTTCGAACTTGGTATTGAGGTTGAGGTACATACCATCTCTCTTCACATTGAAATCCACAGTCATCTTCTGCTGTCCCTCTAAAACTCTATCAACCATTGCTTCAACCTTGCTCTCATGAGCTTATAGAGGAGGATTCTGGTAGGAGGAAGATCCATAAGTCATGTTCTTTTGAAGAAGTTTTGCTCTGAACTATGATTAAAGTTACTCATTTGACCAGTCCTATAGGAGTCCTGTTGAAACCTGGATTTCCTTGTCTTTGGAAATCATTCCATAACGTAGTTCACATCCTCTTCTTCAATATCATCATCTCCAAACTCTATTGCTTCTACTTCTGCAAAAGTAATCTGCTTCTTGAGAAATTTCTAAACACTATCCAGTTTTGCCTTAAACTTCTTCAATCTATGTCCATAAGGTGGTATCGATCGACGCTCAGTTGAGATACGCGAGGGCCATCTCCTAAACCCTAAGGTTTGATTTTGAGAACAGTGCTTAATTAAAACTCTAGCAATTTATTAATTTGCATTATCGAATCCTACCTGAGAATTTCCCCTAAATCTAATCTCTTAATTTAATCCTCACAAACAAATCAGTCTTGAAATCGCTTTTATTATTATTATAATTTATCTAGCTTTAATTCAAAAACAATAAGTTTATTGTGCAATCCTAGAGTCCTGTGGATTCGATCCCTAAGTACTACACTGAACCTCTTATTTGAGAGGGTAAAAGTGAGAAATAGGGTTAATTTGAAAGTGAAACAAAACCCCACATCAAAGGTTTTTATGTACGACTTCTTTGTCTACGTTCTTCGTTTGATGATTCCTTGCTAATCTCTGTAAAGTTTTGGAATGTGTGAGGAGAAGCATTTGGTACTTAATTGGGAAAAATGTCATTTCATGATGAAAGATGACATTTTTCTGGGGCATATAATATCAAAGCAAGGGTATTGAGGTCGGCAGAGCGAAGATAGAGGTTATGACTAGCTGTCCGCCTACTAGAACAGTGAAGGATATTCACAGTTTTCTAGGACATGCAAGATTCCACAGGAGTTTTATGGGTAAACGACTTATTTCCACACTAGAAGTATCATATAGTAATAGTTTCACACAATCTTTCATGCTCGTCCTAATTGCACACATTCTAATTATGTTAACCTATTTACCCATATTTTCAAAGATCAAAACATGAAACCACGAAAACGAAAGTTTCACTTAGTTTTACTGGTTTAGAATCTAAACCGATATCAAACCAGTTAAACCGATCAAATCAGTTGGTATAGAACTGAAATTAAAACCTGACTCTTTAATTGGATGTTGGGTTGCGTTTCTATTTGGATATCAAGTCAGGTCGGGTTTAATTTCAGTTCTATACCAAGTGATTTAATAGTTTAATATTGGTTTAGATTCAAAACCAAGCTAAACCTTCGTCTGTTGTGGTTTTGGGTTTTGATCTTTGAAAATGGGGGTAAATAGGTTAAAATTTGTGGAATTATGTTCATATACTTAAAATGTGTGCAATTAAGAAGAGCATGAAAGATTGTGTGGAATTGTTACTATATGATACTTATCGTATGGAAATAAGTCGTTTACTTTTTTTTAAAGATTTCTCCAAGATAAGCTAGACCACTCACTCTCTACTCTCAAAGAAGTGAAGTTTGATTTTGATGCTGATTGCCTTGCTGCGTTTCAGATGCCTCAAGGAGACTCTTGTTAGTGCTCTTATTGTTCAGCCACCAGGCTGGGATTTGACTTTTGAGGTGATGTGTGATACAGTGACTATGCAGTTGGAGCTCTTTAAGGCAGATGAAAGAAAAGAAGCTCCATGTGATTTTCTACGTCATTGAACACTTAATGATACTCAGATCAAGTATGCTACTATTGGAAAGAGATAGTTGATGTGGTTTATGCCCTTGAGAATTTCAAATCATACTTGGTGGGTTTGAAAGTGATTGTCCACACTGATCATGCAACTTTGAGGCATTTGATGTCAAAGAAAGATGCTAAGCCTAGACTTTTGAGATGGATTTTATTGCTGCAGGAATTTAAAACTTGAGATTAGAGATAAGTGTGGGGTTGAAAATGGAGTACCATATCATATTTCTCGGGTGAGAGTTAAAGCTGAAACGCCACTGGATGATAGTCTCCCTGAAGAGAATGTTTATGTGATTACCTTGCTGAAAAATTATATTTGGATCAGGAATATTTCTGCGTCATACGACAGATTCAAGATGATCTACCATGGTTTACAGATTTTGCGAACTACTTGTGTGCCGACACTGAACTGCGAAATGTGAACCACTACTACTGGGATGATCCCTTTCTCTACAAAAGATGCTCTGATGATTTATTCAAGAGATGTGTCCTAGAGAGTGAAGTTCTGGGAATTCTTTTTCACTGCCATGGTTCAGAGTATGCTGGTTGTTAGGGTATTTTTTTTGTAGAAGTGATTTGTGCTTAGCTCTACCGAAAGATAAGAAGAAGGAGACAAGTCTCGTGGTGCTTTCTCCTGCTTTAGTTGTTGATAAACCGGGCGATCCTGCCTTAGATTACTGCAATATGAATATGGAGTCAGTATATGTCGTTAATATCTTGATATCAGCAGGGTAGATGGATCATAAGGTAGGAACTGCTTGTCTGTACTGGTGACTGCATGGTCTTCTAGGTCAATTTCTGCCTTGGCAGCTTTGGATTTTGTGAGCTCTTGAATTGGACGAATTGACCTCCCTTTTATTTGGGTTAGGAATCTCCTATTTGTAGCAGAAAGTGGTGCCTCTCTCTTAAGATTTGGTAATAGTCCCTATAGCCATCGATAATAGAATATTTCCATCTATCTCTAAGATGGCCATAGATATTAAAATACTTCTATTTTCTTTCATATTTAAGTAGATTCAACCATATAATGAGATTTGTGTATGTTCATACTTATGTGGAAGTTTTTCTCTTTTGCCCAGAGCAGGAAGAAATTCTGACCTGGAACCTGGAAGCCGGAGGCATGAAGCTAGAAGCTTGAACTAGTAGATTGATGTCCTGGTCTAACCCTGAGGTTCTTACTCTTGGATGATTTTTCCCCAACAAGTTTCCCCTTATTTTCCGTTTTCATGTTGAAGGCGGAAAAACGTGATTTTCGTCAGAGGAATTCCATAATTGCATTATGACCACAAGTTCCTTGTCGAAAATAGGAGTAGGACGTCGACTCGTCTACTAAACAAGATTTTAAAGTATGAGCCATTTAACTACTAGTGATAGTGCTTTATTGTACAGGGTGCATGGTCTGAACGATTTCATAGCCTGGTAGGAAATGTATAACTCGGAGAATGAATGAGAATCCCTGGTCCGATATAGGCGGATGGAATGGATCAATTTGTATATTTGTTGGAATCCCCCATGATGTTGTGGCCTGAACCAACACACATGCTTCAATGGGCATGTGTTTTTCTGGGATACGATGGTTGCGTGGAACCCATTTGTAATCATGCCAATGCTAGAAGTCCTTGCGCTTTCGGTTGTATTTTCAGATTCAGATCGTCTGCACGTGGACATCCTAATCTCTTAGCTGGAGAAGTATTGGGTCTGAATAATTGTGATGCCTTCTTCCTGATGAAGATAACTCGAATGCGGGCAGAACCATTATCTTTGCTCGTTTAGGGTTGCACAAGAATATATTACCAAGCCAACCAATCTGTATAAGCCACTAGATGCTGGAAGGTAGGACTACTTTATCGCATGTGATCAAATTGAGTTTTTGGGACTCTATTTTCATATAGGACGATGCTCCTGCTTCTGTCTCTACTTCTTGACCTTGCCAACCTCTACCTCATTCTTCTATTATTTTCTATGTGTGAGACTTTCTACGTCGGTGTCTATTATGGTGTACCATAGCTACACATGGCCTTACTTCAAACTGTGACTTTAGCTTGCATTTCTTGAGAATCCTCTGGCTTTATTCTCGAGTGGAGAAATAGATAGTTCAGGATCAAAGGTTTCTGATAAGGAGGATATTCTTGAAGCTAAGGATCAGGAGGACGAGGAGGTTAATAAGACCCGAAGGCAAAAACTGAGGATCTTCATGCCTTATTCTGGTGGCCTTGCTTGCACCTCTTTTATATCTTGTTATTAAGGTAGTGATCTTTGTTGAGCTTGTAGAAGGCGTAGTGGCCTTTCATTTAAGTCTTCGTGTCAGTTCCCTCTTATTGCACTTAGCATATCTCCTGCTCCTTGAGATTTTTAGGATGTAGCTTCTTGCCTTGTCTCATGATTGTACCTTGACCAGTGGCAAGGGGACCTTAAGCATGCGTCATTGTTGAGTCTTGCTCGATGTCTCTTTGCTACAGGATAGAAATGTCAAAATACGTCCTTCTTTTCCATTGAGTATTATTTGATGGCAAGGATTTTCTAGGAAATGTCTTTTTGCTGCCTAATCATATGGTCGTCTCATCCGGATACCCTAAGGTAATCTGCTAGATTATATGACGTGTCGTCTTGATACCCGGAGGTGACCTAGATGATTCTTCGTATCCTGAGGTAATATCTTGGGCATGTCATCCTGATATCCAGAAAAATATGATCAATTTGAGACATTTCGTCCCGATATTTGAGGTAACCTAATCGGTTCTTGGTACCTAGAGGTGATCTCGTGAACATGTCGTTCTATTGTCTTCAGTAAACAATAGTGTCCTTTCTAGATGAATAAGGTAGGAACATTCGTTGAACTCTGCCATTGATTTTGGCCACTCTCAATTGTGTATCACATTGCAATCTTCCCATGTAGGTAAGCCACTATCATTTCTTGGATGACCTTATATCCTGCTATCCAGAGGTGTCGTAAGGTTTAAGAATATTTCATCTTAAAACCCTAGAATTTAAGGATATGTTTTCTGATATATCTTGTTATTTACCCAGTTTTGAACCATCATTTGGGCCCTATTTGGAGTCTATTATGTGTGTCTGGACTGTGTTTTAGAGTCTTTACATGTCTAGGTACGTTTTGGAGCATTGTGGAGATCATGGAGCTTGTTAGATTATTCAGAAGAGATATCCAGTAGCTGTTTACATTCAGCTACGTACGAGTCGAAGTCAAGCATGACCATGATAGACGGCCCACTCACAAAGTATTGGCTGACTTTAAGCCCAAGTCAAGATGAATTACGAGAATTCCCCTGGATGAGTTTGACCTAGTTTATATGGGTTATGCCATTGTTTAGGCAGAGTGAGACCACATTTTATTTACAACTTTTAGTTTTCTTGCATTGAGGTTTTTTGGTAGTTTTAGAGGAGAAGATATGAACTCCTTCAAAGATTTGTATTGGAACCCCATTTATTATTTTATTCATTATATTTTTTTAGTTCATCATGTTTCCTTGATCATGTCTGAGTAATTCACCTGTTAGATTTAGGTCCATAATGGTACTAATGAATTAGCCCCACACTACAATAAAACAATA
>CAJHQP010009608.1:0-21761 GCA_905132765.1 Moricandia arvensis
TTAAATGGTTGTTTAGACTCAACCAGCATCAGAAACCGGAATAAGTCAACTGAGTGATGCATTATTGCTCTTGTTAGGTTTCATGATATATCAACTAAGTTCCACAACAACAACAAAAAGAAAGAAAAAAAAACCCCAACGATCTATCATTTCAGTACGCAATAATTATGTAGGAACAAGCTCATTGTCTGGTCCTGACTTTGTGTTGATTTTGCGAGATGGAGACATTTGACTAACCACTCTTTCTTATTACTAGTTACTATCCCAAAAAGAAACTACAAATTTTCAATCAACACATTATAAGAAAAAGTTTCTAAGAAAAACACATTATAAATAAAGTTTCAAGAAAATCAGAATAAGCATTTTTTCTTCATCATGCTTATGTATATTAACTTGTCTTGTGTCTTGTTGGAGTCAATTTTTTTTGGTAATAAGTTTCCTTCCGGTGATTGTTCTTGTTAAATAAAATTCAAATCTTTTTCTAAGATTTTAAATTTCAAAAGTTATCTTCTATCAAACATTATAAAAGTTTTTTTATGGATTCCAAATCTAATATGCTGCTTTCTAACTTCCATACGTACTCCAATCAATATCATGGGTAGTCGGGTCACCATTCTGCCAAATTTCTTTACCAGCAAAAATAATAGCGATTACGAAAACAATATGGCCAAAATATGAAATGATACAAAAGATGTGGTCACAACGTATCCCTGAATATATATTTAACCTAATTTTGTTGTGTTGCAGTGAGTCAGTGATATATTATAAAAGAAGAAGTTAACAAGGAAAATGACTAAATTTGGCAATGTTTAGAGAAAACAGTGTAATCTTGTTAAAGATTTTCAGTAGGTATTATACTTTAGAAATAATTTTTTTTTGTGTTCTTCTCATTATCAACAAATATAATTAAGTAATGGTTTATGTTTTGTTTTGTCACCAGGAAATTCCAAAATCAAGATTGCGATAATACAATCAAGAATACAAATAGGCTAAGATTAGAGAGTATTACTAAGTAAGAATATGTAAATATCGGACAAGAACAAACTTTAAATCATAAGTAGACAACTAATTTTTCTTTTTGCAAATGACAACTTAACTATTATTCACAATAAATTCAAAAGAAAAAAAAGAAAGAGAATTTTTTGATCAGTTTCTAGAAAAGTTACGAGAATACGACAAGACACAAAAATTCAAGATAGAACACGTTCTCACGTTGTGCTCAGCCTTCGCGTACGATTGCGAAAGAGAGAATAGTGAACTGAATTCTATGCAATGAGCAAAGAAAGTGAGATAAAGAATGACAAGAGCGTGGGGATAAGGCTAGCACGTTCGTGGGGTCATGGTGGAAAAAATCATCTTCGATATCTTCACCTTTTTATTTATCTTTTGCATACCCTAAACTTCAGAGAGAAAGCTACACTTCACATGCCAATTTCACATGACTTAAAAGTCTATGACGACTAAGTCTATAAATAAAGGTTTACCCAAATGTTCACCTTCTAGACTAACTGCATTTGTGTTACCCGAACGAGAACGCTCTTAAACTTTAAACTAACAGTGGTGCAATGTTCAAACTTGAATAATTCCATTGCGGCACTAAATCAAACGTTCATCCACTATAGAACTTCATTTTAGTATTTTTCTTTATGTCATTGTATGTAGATAACTTCAACTGACAAGAATATACAGTTTTTTTCACATGCCTGCATGGCTATGTTTGAACTTCAGCATATATATATAGTATTATATCCCAGTTACAAAGTAGGTTTCATCCAAAAAAGAAGACGAGTGATGGGTATATACATGACAGGTTTGTAAGCTTATGAGTTGGAGTTGGAGGGTTTCTCATAATCATGCATGACTACTTGTAAACTTATGCTTTGGTTTACATAGGTGTGTGTATATTATGTTTGTATACGGTATATGTCCCCTTTCTTTTGTAAGTCTTTGTTTGATATACTTTTGTCTCGAATCGATTGATACTCATCATCCACAATTCCAAATGTTGCATCTGCTTGTAGTGTCTAATCTTTATTATATATGTGTCTTTCACATTGTTACTATCAATTTAAATTTTTATCATATCCTAAAAATAGATGGTTCCAAAAACTTCAGAATGTAAATGTTCACAGCTTAGAAAATTATAGTTTAAAACATATGATCTCACATTGCATATAGTTCAATACACACAATAAAAGATGCACATAATTTGCAAATTTGTTGTTGATGGGTTGTTCCCTAAAACTGAAGCTGCAATAGTTTGAGCCCTATATCAATATCAAATTATTTTTCCATTGGGCTTGGGCTTCCCAATATGCTAACATATAAGCCTGACCATAACAAGATTTTATTTGTTAGCAAATAAAGAGCTTAGCCATTATAAATTTATAACTTCGTAAGTTTGTAACTGGTTTCTCTTCTTCTGTGATGGACAGTCGTTGGAGTAAGTTCCTCTTCCTCTTCAGTTGTGCTAATTTCTTTTGGGCTTAGGCCGAATGTGTACGTTATTGGTTTCAAACGACAGCACATCATGTGTTTTACTCCTAGAGATAGAGAACAACCAGTATAAACATTAGCAAACTCTAACTTCTTTTAATTAAAATACAAGAAAAGTAAATGAAAAATCAGACATTAACTTGAAAAAGCTATACTACTTTGTCAAACTTGGCGACCTTACATCAAAAGCCACAAAGAGTAAATGGAGAAGCCAGCTTTGGTGAGCGTTGCCAAATAGAACATGCCATAAACAAGGCGGCTTGGCCCACGAATCAGGAGTCGTGTTGTAACTAAAAGCCCACCAACGTTACAACTTGGGCAAGTTTGGAAAATTCCATAAGAAACCCTAAAGAAAAAAGATAAACGCAGTTTTATCTGAGGCTATGAAAAGTCAATGAACCTGGACACTCAGCATGGTTTGAATGTGATGCTGCTCAGACAACTAAGCTTCAGATCCTCTCTTATCCCTTTCTCTTCTTATTCCCGACCTACCTCCCTGAAACCACATACCTGGATCCGCCCTCGAATCGGAGCTACCATGTCCACAACTTCGATTCCGAACGAGTCAACTCAGCAGACTCAGAGACCCGTCCAGGTGACTCATCTCTCTCCCGGTTTCTTGGAGTCTCTGTTTCTTAATTGATCTCTTCTTGTTGGGTATATAATCAAACGATTAAAAAACACACAAACTTTGATTGAATTTAAAGAGATTTGATTGTTTGAATTCGTGTCTGCTTTTTGCAACATAGGAACCTGCTGTTCTGTCTTTATCTCTTTGGTTTTGTTCGAAATGTTTTTCAAACTTTGGTTATTGTCTGATTTGGATTTCCACTTTGTTCATGCGGTAATGGTCCCACGATGCTGCCTTTTACAGTTTACACTAAAACCCATAACATCGATCAATCAAAGTTTTCATCTTTAAGCCTTTTTTCAGGTCGTTGACTTTGTTATATGGGTCTTGCTTATTTGTCAGATTAAATGATTCTTCTCGTTTGTTCTACTACAGAGAGTGTAGATCTTAGGTCGTTGACTCAAATAAGTAAGTAAGCTTAGTTTTAATCCCATGCAATGATTCTTCTCGTTTGTTCTATAGAGAAGTGTAGATCTTAGTGTATACATTGACACCTACGTTACTGTTCTCTTCTATGCATGAAAGCTGTATATACTTTTGCATTTTGGCCTTTGTATTTAGATATTAGTATCTGCAGATACTAAGACTATGACCTTGTTTTCTTAGGTGGCGAAACGATTAGAGAAGTTCAAGACTACAATTTTCACTCAGATGAGCATATTGGGCAACAAACACGGAGCTATCAACTTAGGACAAGGCTTCCCTAACTTCGACGGTCCTGATTTCGTCAAAGAAGTAGCCATCCAAGCCATCAAAGACGGTAAAAACCAGTATGCTCGTGCATACGGCGCTCCTGAGCTCAACGCTGCAGTAGCTTCAAGGTTTCATCAAGATACTGGTCTTGTTGTTGATGGGGAGAGAGAAGTCACTGTTACATGTGGCTGCACAGAAGCCATAGCTGCAACTGTGTTGGGGTTAGTCAACCCTGGTGATGAAGTCATTGTCTTTGCACCTTTCTACGATTCCTATGAAGCGACGCTCTCTATGGCTGGTGCTAAAGTGAAATCTATCACTTTACAGCCACCTGACTTCGCCATCCCTTTGGAAGAGCTTAAAGCTGCTGTGACTAGCGAGACCAAAGCTATACTCATGAACACTCCTCACAACCCAACGGGAAAGATGTTCACAAGAGAAGAGCTTGAAGCCATTGCTTCTCTCTGCATTGAGAACGATGTCCTTGTGTTCTCTGATGAAGTGTATGATAAGCTTTCCTTTGATATGGATCATATCTGCATCGCTTCTCTCCCCGGAATGTTCGAGAGGACTGTCACCATGAACTCTCTTGGAAAGACCTTCTCTTTAACAGGTTGGAAGATAGGTTGGGCCATTGCACCAGCTCACCTAACTTGGGGGATTCGTCAAGCACATTCTTACCTCACATTCGCTATTTCAACCCCCATGCAAGCCGCGGCTGTTGCAGCTCTCAATGCACCAGAGTCTTACTACACAGAGCTGAAAAGAGACTACAGTGAGAAGAAGGAGATTCTTGTTAAGGGTTTGAAGGAGGTTGGCTTTGAAGTGTTCCCATCTAGTGGGACTTACTTTGTGGTGGTGGATCACACGCCCTTTGGATTTGAGAACGATATTGCCTTCTGTGAGTATCTTATCAAAGAAGTTGGGGTCGTTGCGATACCAACGAGTGTGTTTTATTTGAATCCGGAAGAAGGGAAGAAGTTGGTTAGGTTTGCTTTCTGTAAAGATGAGGAGACTCTGCGTAGTGCAGTTGAGAGGATGAAGCTGAAGCTTAAGAGAGTGGTCTGAAGATTGAGGACTTTGAATCATTGTAAAAGACCTTATTTTTATGCTATTGTTGTGGTGTTCTTCGTTTCTATTTGAAAGTAAGACTTTGTTTCAGCAAAGCAAGCTAATAAAATAAGTTCACGTTATTATTAAATGAGTAAAGTGTTATGTATTTATTTGTTTAGTTTAATTAGGATCTTGGTAACTAGTAAATGATTTAGTTTAAATGAATTAAGGTTGAATTACTTTTCCATATTTCGAAAGTTAAAGTCATTGAATGCATTTTGACTTGGACTTTTAGAGCATCTTTATCCCACTATTTAGAGGGGTGATTAACGTGTGGGATCCACCAAAATGTTAGGATTGATTTTTTTTAATTTTTTTTTTTACAAAAAATAAAATAAAAATAAACACTCCAAGTGGAGTGATATAGATAAAGGTTCTCTTAGATCTAGGTGAACATACTTGACCGATGTCATTAGCTTAAGGTAGTCGTTTTCTTCCTTTTGAAAAGTCATTAAGAACTATAGTACAATAGTAGTAGTATCTAATAGAATATGATTTTTAAGAGTTCGACTATTTATGTAACTATCTTAAGTTTTTTTTTTGAACATGTGTAAATATCTTAAGTTCTAAATTTAGTCCTTCCCAAGTACCGAGTTTTCTAATGTTTTTAGTCTCCGAGAGCATAAAATGATTACTATTTCAACCTATTTTTCAAATTAAAACAATGGAAAGATACAAAAATTCAATAAAATTTTAGATATGTGTCAGTTTCTAATGATTTAATTTGTATATATAAATCTAATAATGGAACAAAATAAATATTATCTGTGATAATTATGAAAAAATACAAGAGGCCTACTATTGCGGAATGCACCATGGGAGGATGTTTGGTAATATGTTTGTTTTCATTCACAATTTGATACAAACCCATTTTTCATGTTTATTCACTTTATTGATATATTTATTTCTCTATCAAGTAATTCATATTGACCGTCTGATTTGTTAGATTACCTACACTTTCAGTTTTCACCAACTATACCCAATATAAATTGTTGATCTTTTGTACACGATTCATTTTAGTCTATGTACCCTTTTATAAAAATAAAAAAATAAAGTAAGACTTACTATGAATATATACTAAAATTTATATCCTTTTGATTTCCAAATCAGCTGTTATATTAAAATAGAAAATTCCACCAAAAGCAGAGATATTTCATTATTAAAAATAAAAAGATAAATTAAAGAGGAATACCTTAAAATAGAATTAATTTTTTTTTGTCATCAAAATAGATTTTGAAAACAAAAATGATTAAAATAAATTTATTAAATGATTTAATATATATTTATATTTTTGGATTTTAGATTTAGAGTTTAGAATTATGAGATGAGATTTCGGAAGTGAAGTTTAAAATTAAATAAAAATTAAAACTTTGAAAATAAAAAATATATATTTTAGTATTTTTTTGAATTATATTTTTGTGACAAATATTTCAAAAAATTCTATTTGAAAGATTTGCCCAAATTAAAACTCTAATACTAGGTTGACAAAAAAAACTCTAATAGTAGTTATTTTTTGTTGAATAATAGATGTGGGTGTGGCGGCACGTGCCGGACTGGTACAATAAAGGTAAAAAGTTCCCGCCTCCTAATATTCCCGACAAGACCGGGACTTCTTCTTCCCCTTACTCTGATTTAACGGCTACGCTTCTTTGGTTTTGACCGTCAAGATTTTCATCTAACGGTCAGTATTGAATCTAATTCTTTTTGAAATAAGACCAAACCGGTTCAAAGCCTTGTCTCTCTTTCGATCTCTCTAAACTAACTGAGCTTCTTCTTCTTCCTTTTGGCTTCGCCGTGAATATTCTCCGGTACTGGAAAAAAAAGTCTCTATCTTTCTTCTCCGTCTGCGATGCTCGGTACGCTGGTGCAGTGGTGGTTAACGTAGTAGTGATTACTCTCTGTAAAGATTGTTCGGAGAGTGAGATATGAGCCAAACGAGACTAAAGAGGACTCAATCTTCGCTGCTCAGATCATCTCCGACGATTCGATCGTCGATTCACAGCCTCCGTGACTTCGACGAAATCTCTCACCAGGATCTTGAAGCCGGCGAGAAAGAGGAGAAACAGAGGAGAAGAAAACAGAGTAAATCATTCGGTTCAATTAATCAAACCGGTTCAACCCGAATCAAACCGGGTCTCACCTTCACCCTCGCTTCTCTCTCTTTCCTCCTTGTACTCTTCTTCGTCTTCTCCTCCCAAACCGGCGAGACTCTTACGTCGGAGAATCTGCTACTCTGTTTGATCTTCGTCGCCGTCACTCTGTTCTTCACATCACGAAACATAGCGGTTATCAAACAAACCGTACTCGCAATCAAACAAACCAGGAAAAAACTAACGTTCCGAACCAAACCGAAACCGGTTCAGTGGTACATCGGCGATTCAAATCCAGAACCGGTCAAACCCCAAGAAGGAAAGACACTGTTCGTCCAGTTCTTCAGCAATGGAGATGTCTACGAAGGTGAGTTTAACAGAGGAAGAAGCCATGGAAGTGGAGTTTACTACTACTACCCAAACGGAAGATACGAAGGAGATTGGATCAATGGAAGATACGATGGCTATGGAATCGAGTCTTGGTCTAAAGGAAGTAAGTTCAAAGGACAGTACAAGCAAGGACTTAGACATGGTTACGGAGTTTACTTGTTTTACAACGGAGATTCTTACTCAGGCGAATGGTTTAACGGTCAAAGTCATGGCTTTGGTGTTCAGACATGTTCGGATGGAAGCTCTTATGTCGGAGAATTCAAGTTTGGTCTCAAACATGGACTTGGTTCTTACCACTTCAGGTAATAAACTAAAACATTTTTTGTTACACTATATAAAGATCTCTCTGTTTAGTGATGTCGGAGCTCTTGTTTGTTGTAGGAATGGAGATAAGTACGCAGGAGAGTACTTTGGAGACAAGATTCATGGGTTTGGTGTTTACCATTTCGCTAATGGTCACTACTACGAAGGAGCTTGGCATGAAGGCCGTAAGCAAGGCTATGGCACGTATGGATTTAGAACCGGAGATACGAAATGCGGTGAATGGGATGATGGTAATCTAGTAAACCGGCTTCCTCCAGAAACCGGTCCGGTTTGTAAATCGGTTCAGGTATGTATATATTAACCAGAGCTCAAAGATACTTTAAGGCTGAAGCATTTCACATTGTATTGATTCAAAGATACTTAAACCGTTTATCTTGGTAATTACAGAGTGCTCGAGAGATGGCGAGAAAAGGTGTGAATCAGAGACGGGTCGATGATGAGACCATCCACAATGGTGGATTCAAGAGTGGAGTCCTTACCAATAAAAAAGTAGTTTTTTTTTTCTTTTGATTAGTTAAGGATTTTTATTCAAAATGGTAGGTGCATTGGTGTTATCCGAAATGGAATCCTTAGGAATAAAAAAATATTAAAAATAAAAATTTGGGAAAATTGTTTTTTTTTTATTGCAAAGTTTTTTAAAAAAGATACAATAACTTTTACTGATCATCACGAAATTTGTTCCAAATATTCTCAATCAAATCATTTTTCAGCTGTTGATGTATACGTTTATCGCGAAGATGAATCCGAATGCCATGCATTTCCTCGAGATTTGGAGGCATGTAGGCACTATAAGACATATCGACCCTTGCACTTCTGGTGGCACCTTCTTCTTCAAATTCCGATGTATCGTACTGAGTGTATCCATCTCTTTCATTTTCGACAATCATATTATGTAGTATGATACACGTTCTCATAATCTTCCCTAACTTTTCCTTGTCCCATGAAAGAGCCGGGTTTTTCACAATCGCAAATCGAGCTTGCAATACTCCAAAAGCCCGCTCCACATCTTTTCGGGTTGATTCTTGAAATTTAGCAAATAACTCAGCTTTTGGACCTTGAGGAAGTGAGATAGATTGGATAAATGTTGACCACTTTGGATAGATACCGTCTGTGAGGTAGTACGCCAGATTATACATGTGTCCGTTGACCACGTACTGTACCGCGGGAGCTCGACCTTGCGTAATGTCATCAAAGACAGGAGACCGCTCGAGGACATTAATATCGTTTAAGGTACCCGGGAGACCAAAGAAAGCGTGCCAGATCCAAAGATCCTGTGAAGCAACAGCCTCTAAGACAATTGACGGTTTTCCTGATCCACGTGCGTATTGCCCTTTCCAAGAAGTAGGGCAGTTCTTCCACTTCCAATGCATACAGTCAATGCTTCCTATCATCCCAGGAAATCCGCGCATCTCTCCAATATCGAGTAGTCGTTGCAGATCCTCTGGTGTGGGTCTTCGTAGATACTCTTCTCCAAATAGCTGGATTATTCCGTCAGTGAAATGTTTTAAACATGAAAGTGCCGTGCTTTCACCAAGTCGGAGATATTCGTCAACCGCGTCAGCCGCAGAACCATAAGCAAGCATTCGAATTGCTGCCGTACATTTTTGTAGGGGTGAATGACCTAACCTCCCGGTTGCATCTATTCTTTGTTGGAAGAATGGAAATTCTTCGGAGAGGGCATTGACAATACGCATGAATAAGTCCTTGTTCATACGGAAACGGCGTCGGAATAAATGTGCCGGAAATGTCGGCTCTTCGCTGAAGTAGTCTTGCCATAGACGGTCGTGTCCGGATTCGCGGTTTCGTTCTATATAAGAACGTTTGTGTGGCTTTTTCGGTTGGACCTCCAAAATGTTGTTGTAGGTATCGTCTATGAGATCGTCGATAATTTCGTCCAATCTTTCGTCCACTCCATCGGATGAAGATGATGACATTTTTGGGTTTCGGTTATTTATTCATGTTTAGTCCTACCATTAAAAAACACCAAGTTAAAAATTTGATAGCTAGGTTTATGTCTCAACTTCCACATACACATATTAAAATATCAATGGAACTGATCAAAGTGTTTTCATTTCTCAACCACAAAAGCATATAATATTTTCTTATATTTGAAATATGTTCATTGTTGCAGTATGTATATATATATATACTCTCGTGTTGAATATACACAAACTGAAATTTTTTTTTTGAAAAATAATAGAGAAACGTTGGAGATTATGCATATCATCAGCTCGTGTTATATTAGCTAAAAGTAACAACTTAATGAGATAAAAATGAAGACACACACGAAGACATGCAAATATCATCAGCTCGTGTTATGCACCACATCAGCTCATGTTATATCACAGACGATAATCATGTTATATACCGAGTTTCTTCCACTACATAGTCACATAAAAACTTAGCATTACAACAAAAGAAGTTACCGAGTTTATGGAAGCAATAGTAGTTGATTACAAGTCTGGAGTAAGCCACAAACATTCGCCAAAGGAAACTAGAGATAGATCATGTGCTTGAATAAGAGAAAAAAGCATCTACCTAATGAGATGATACAATGGAAGCTTATACTAACTTTTACAACTACCCGTGACTTCTTCTACCTTCCGAGAAAACATCTTCATTACCCGTGACCACCTACAAAACCCGTGACTTCTTGTACCTTCTGAGAAAACACAGTTCAGAACCCGTGACTTCTTGTTCAGCAGCTACACCTGAAAGAAAACAAAAGACAAGAGTTAGTAAAATACATGAAAAACAAATAAAGTTGTTTAAATACAAGACAAGCGTAACTTGTTACTTAATATCAAACCTATACTAGCATTAAACAACATGTTACTAACCTAACCTAATACCTTAATATCATCATATCATCTCAGTCATGAGTTTAACTTTAAGAGATTCTTCCACCTCCGAGAGAGGATCCTTTTTTGCAAGTAAACGTTCTAGAATCTTTTCTTTAGAGATTTTATGTTTGACTTCCAAGATGGACTGAAGCTGTGACAATTCTTCTTCCTTCCCACTCTTCTTTTTCTTGCCAGCAGCCTTAGCAGCTTTGACACCAACTGGTCTGGTTTCAGGCTCGGGAACTTCATCTTCTGTATCAACGTCGACGACTTGTTTGCGCTTCTCTTTCCCACCATCTTTACGAATGTAGGTCGTGCACCATTTCTGGTCATGCCTAAGCTCCCTCCACGCGTGTTCAAGGCCGAACTTGATGCCATACAATTTGGAAAACGAGTCCAGAGCCTCTTTCATCACATCGTCTTCATTCTGGCCACTACCCAGCCCCCTCAATGCCGTGTCATAAAGAATGTATAAAACTTACCAGACCAGAAAAAATTTACTTTTTTAATTGCAAAAAAAAATTATCTAAAGAATGTATAAAACTTACCAGACCATTAAGATGACCAGTATTAGCAAGAACAGTTGACAAACTACCTTCCCCAACCCATCCTTAACACCTGCTTTCTTCTTAGTTAACACACCCACGATTTTCTCGAGCTTAGCCACCTTCTGGTCACTCTCAAAGCATTGATCCTTGACCATCCTAAGCTGTCTCTGCGTTTCAAGAAGCTCTTCTTGAATCGCCACATCCCACCATTTCCAGATGTGAGTGTCTCCATCGTCAACGTTGGAGCAGTAGAAGTACCTCCTTCCTGGATCTTTTGCAGTGTACGACGTCTCAACAACTGGATCACTACCGCAATAGCATATCCTCGGTATTCCTTCATCAGCCTCAGGTTCCGTTCTGTACTGATCCGTCGCAGCATATGTGAAGCTACTATCGCCTTCATCCGCATAGAGAGCAGCTTCTGCTTCAAGTAAAGAGTTCATGTCGAACTCCTCTGATGAAGAGGGCTGAGTGTAACTATAGTCTTGTCCCATGGTCTGTTTGCCTGCAAAAAATACAGAAGAAAACTAAATATTAAGAACACGAAGCAAAAGAAGATAGTAAAGCTTAAGAACACATAACTAGGCTGTTTATTAAGAACACATTAACTTAGATATATGATCAACTCAACATATTACTCCATCATTCTCAACGAGATCCGAGAACGAAAAGAAACCCTAATGTGTTCAAGCCGAAAACGAAAACAAACTGAGACCGAAAACAAAATCGATCACAAAATCGAATTGAAACTGAACCCTAAGCTTTCATCACCTCGACTGAAACCAAAAACAAAATCGAATTGAAACCCTAATCCTTTTAAAAAATCAAACCGCAAAACGAATTCAAACCTAAGAATCAGAATCGAGCTAACTACAAAACAAATCGATTCAACCGAGATGCGAAACATAGAGGGATACGAGAACAACGAACCTAATATCTCCTTACATCTACCACAAAAGAACAACGAACCTTAAATCTCTTCTTAGAAGAGCACAGAAGAGGAAGATCGACGGTGGCTTCTATCGCCTTTCACTCTCGAGCTCTGCTTTTTTTTCTCCCCTTCGTTACCAAATGAATTTTTTTCTCAACAATCGAAAACCCTATTGCTCACCGGTCCAACCATCAGACGACACGTGCACGAAGGACTTCATCCTTTGGGTCCTTACAGACGGACTCATACGTACCGATCCGTCTAATTTAGAGCCCATTTCTATTTATTTTAAATCCTAAAAAGCTAAGGACTTGGGCCACGGACCTCCGTTGCTGATGGTCTGAGGTGGTGGTACGAGCTGTAGCTGCGGCTAACAAAGCTGCAACAGCTGCTAGAGTCGCAGCTGTGAAAGCTGTTCAAAATCAGATAGATGGTAAACATTGTGACACTTGAAAATGACAAGTAAAGATGACATTAACAAGCAATTTTTGTTTTTGGGAGGGTTTTTTTTTTATAGTAGCTCTGCTGATCTTGAAAATATGAGATCTTTGCTATGTAAGTTTCTCTTTTTAACTAATAAGAATGTAAATGTATATAGAAGAAGAAGCCATGTTTTGTTCTTTTTGTACAAAATTTGTGTTGATGATTGAATGATGTTTGGATATTGATCCGAGCCAATCACTGACATAGAACATATAGTTAGATTAAATGCTATTTGATACTATAGATCATCTCCATCCCAATTCTACTTTTTTTTTCTATATAATAGAGAGATTTACACACAAAGTCACATTTACACTTATTAATAACACAATGAGTTACTTTGTTCTACCCACACACTTTTTTTTTTAACTATTTGTCTTCTTTCGTTAGATTTTCTAACTAAAATAGAATCAAATAATAATTGGTGCATCATTATTTTCCATATTTTTTTCCTCGTTTATTTGTTTTTTTTTTCTAAAAAGTAAACCTGAGATTTTTCAATTCACGGTGGATGATTTATCATTACGTATCATGGATGTTGGGATTGCTCACCGGGACTTCAACCACGGCGAGTTCTATCCACCGTAGTGGTATTGCTTCTCCACGGGTCTTCTCTTCTGCGGTGTCTGAAGCTTCAACACCGTCCCCACCTCCTCCTTGTCGGAGTCTACGGATTCTCCCAAGATGCCGTCGTTTTGAGATCTCTTCCATTGGTGGTTGTCTCTTTGTCGCGTCTCGTCAAAATCGGCTTCTCCACGCCTCAAGCCCACGACCTCTCCATTTTTGGGTCGTGCTTTCAGCCTCGTCATCGTGTCTTTGTTCTGCTGCAGCCAGATCGCCGTCATCGTCAATGAGATCCGGCGAAAAGATTGATCGAGTAACATCAGTGGAGGAGTTTCATCGTTCTGCATCTTTGGTCCTCTAGTTTCTTGTTTCTTTAACATTATGATTGTAACTTCCAGTCTAATCAAATTGCTTCATAAATTTACCCCGATATTTTTAATGTTGCAATTTGTCATTCCTGTGTTTTGTAGAAATGGTCTGCCAACTTTTGATTCTTTTCATTTTAGCACCAAGGTATTAAAATGTGTCTCCAATTCCATTCTTAAACTTTTAATTGTGACATTAGACCTCGTGATATGTAGATGAACACACTAATGCAACATATACACCTAATATGCAATCTAAATGATTAAAATGAAATAAAATGAGAAGCTAAAAGTCATTTAAACATAAGATATATACAAATGAGAAGAAACACATACATATATGGATAACATACACCAATGTACATGTGGACAACAAGATTCGTGTGTACATTCATATGTTATTTAAATGTACAAAATGAGATGTCATGATTTTCTGAATACCATGTACATTTAGAAATTCATGTTTGCATTTTTTTTTAAAGTCCACCGTATATGCTATCTATGTGTACATCAAAATTAGATTGTACATGTGTACAATAATATTAGTTGTTAAATTTAAACATGTACACCATTGTCATAGTTAATTGTACATGACTATACACGAAGTACCCTACATTAAAATATGAAATTTATGCTTAGAAATAATTGATCAATTTTGTACATTATATCAGGTACATATAGATATACAAGGAATCGACTTACGACTCACATACTTCAAAATACAGAAGAAAACTGATTTTTGTACGAGTAAACGTGATTTTATGGTACAACTTTAATAATATAGTACACATTTGAAGATGTACATATGTACACATGTACATACGTACATATACTCACATGTATGACAAATTGTAAATGTTGATTATATTTATCTAATTATTTTTAAGAGTGAATCAAAATTATACACATGTACATACATACACAAGAGTGAATTTTTAACGAGTAAACGTGATTTTATGGTAAAACTCTAATAATATAGTACACATTTGAAGATATACATATGTACACATGTAAAATTGTACACATGCACATACGTACACATACTCACATTTATGACAAATTGTAAATGTTGATTATATTTATCTAGTTATTTGTGAGGAAATATATCAAAACCATCCCCTATATATTAATCCTGGAGTATTACAACTTTAAATTGTAGCCACGTGTCATCACCAGAATGACTTTCAGAATTCTTAGAAAAAAGTTGGTCCATCTAAATATAGATTATACTTTTATTAAATTAACATGCATATTGATTAGTAGTGCATAAAAAGATAATTTACATTCTTTCCTTAAATAAAAGCTACGGAATTACTTAATATGATTAACATATATCTGACAATTAATGTTTTGAATAATATAGTTTAGATAATATTTTTTGTATCCTTCATCATTTTTGTTTAATTTATTTTATTAAAAATATTAAACAATCAAATTAATTATGTAATAAAAAATCTAGATTTTTTTCTTATATGTTATATTTTGAATTTTTAAAACGACTATAAATTATTAAAAAAGTTAAAAAAAATTTCTGAGAACAATGGAAATATAGAAAAAGATACAAAACTAACTGATGCATAATTCCAAAACTATTAGTATTTTTCCATAATTAATGTTTTGTTATAAAAAGATACAAATAATCATATGAATATAAAGTTTCATTTAACAGATATTCAGATTAAATATATATACATATGTACTTTAATATTGTTTAAATCAAACTATATATCATATAAAATACATATATGTTAATTATATACTTAGATGGAATATTACAACATATCTTGGTAGTCACGTTTAATTACGACATATCTTGGTAGCCACGTTTGATTACAACATATTTCGATATTCACATGTAATTACAACATATTAATATACGATCTGATAACAATTTATGTATCTTCCATCATTTTTTTCAATTTTATTTTCTTAAAAGAAATTTAACAATCATATAAGTATATAATAAAAAATAAGATTTTTACTTGTATGCTATATTTTGAGTTTGTTTAATATAAATTATTAATACTTCTAAAAATCTACGTTGAAATTTTTTTATCAATGCTTTAACTTTTTTATTGTAACAAGATACAAATGATCATAAAATCATAAATATTAAATCTCATTTAATATATATTCAAAATATATATATATATATATATATAGTTGGTATATCTAAATATATATTATATTTTTATTAAATTAACATGCATATTAATTAGTAGTCGATAAAAGGATATTTTACATTCTTTCCTTAAATAATAGCTACGGAATTACCTAATATGATTAACATATATGTGACAATTAATGTTTTGAATAATAAATATTTGTTAATATTTTTTGTATCCTTCATCAATTTTGTTTAATTTATGTTATTAAAAATATTAAACATCATATTAACCATGTAATAAAAAATCTAGATTTTTTTACTATATATTATATTTTGAATTTTTCAAAACGACTATAAATTAATAAAACAGTTAAAATCCTTACAATGAAAATTTTATGAGAACAATGGAAATATGGAAAAAGATACAAAAATAATTGATGCATAATTCCAAAACTATTAGTACTTTTTCCATAATTAATGTTTTGTTATAAAAATATACAAGTAATCATAAAATCATATGAATATGAAGTTTTATTTAATATATATTCAGATTAAATAATATACATATGTATTTTAATATTTTTTAAATTAAAATATATATCATATAAAATACATATATGTTAATTATATACTTATATGGAACATTACAACATATTTCGAGAGCCACATGTTATTACAACATATTAATATACGATCTGATAACAATTTATGTATCTTCTATCATTTTTTTTCAATTTTACTTTCTTATAAGAAATTTAACAATCACATAAGTATGTAATAAAAAAATTAGATTTTTACTTATATGCTATATTTTGAGTTTGTTTAATATAAATTATCAAAACTGCTAAAAATCTATGTTGAATTTTTTTGATCAATGGTTTAATTTTTTTATTGTAACAAGATACAAATGATCATAAAATCATATAAATATTAAATCTTATTTAATATATATATTCAAATTATATATATATATATTTATTTTAATATCGTTTAAATTAATATATATATCATATAAAAAATACATAAAATGTTAATTTCAAAATTTACATTGAGTTGGAAGTCTCGATAAATAAATATTCATATTAGTAAAATATTATTTTTGTTATAGCAAATATAAAAATGTTAATAAAATCATATGAGTACCAAGTTTCAATAAATAAATATTCATATTATATATCTATGTCAATATCATTTAATTTTATAAATAAATGATTTATTTTGATTTTTATCAACTCAATTATTCAATATATTTGTTATTGTATAATATGTAAATTAACAAAAATAAATAATAATATCTATAAATAATTTGTATACATAATTAATGTTCATTCCGCGCAAGCACGTATCTCTAATGTTATTTAATCATATCATTTCAAAATTACGATTCTTCATATCGAATTGAGATGGTGAATTATAACAATTAGATAATATTATTGAAGCTCAATGTAAATTATATAGGTTTAAAAAATTTCAACAAACATGACCTTATAATCAACTTTATATTGATGGTCCATGATCATATGTTTGGAGACTTATGACATGGTTTGGACGATAAAAGTTAATATTTAATAGTTATTAATATATAAGTTTCACTCCGCGCATGCGCGCGGGTAATCACCTAGTATCATATTATTTACAAATCAAAATTTTGTGTTTACATTTGTACATAGAAAAAGATGTATACATGGACATTTGGAAACATGGTAATATTTTATGATTTTCTTGCTTCTTAATATCTTTTAAGTTCATTTCAGAGGTTTTTATTTTGCATTTTTCATAAATATTTGCACTTTTTGGGGGACTAAAGTGCACAGTCTGATAATTTATGCCAAATTTTAAAAAAAGAACGTTGAAATATTAATGTCAAATTAAGAATAATCAAAAAGTATAGGGATTTAAGATGCAAAATGTTAAAATTGGACAAGGAAACCAAATTAGTTGTTTATCGGTGACGCGACAGAACAAGGACATCGGCCCTCTAGAACAAGGACATCGGCGCTCTAGAACGATGATTGCGGTAAGGATCTAAGAGAGGACGCAGAAGACTGAATTTTAGAGACGAGGCATGACAGCGGTGAATGAAGCTCGCCACATCTCGATACAGATTTGCTTGACAAAAAATAGAGATGAAGTGATGATTGTTGTCTCTTATAGAAGAAAAATTTGTTGCAGAGGTGAGTTATTGTGGTGTTATTGTTTGGAGGATAAAATAATCTATCATTCTTGCAGAAAAAAAAAAATTAAATGGATGAAAAAATCAAACAAAATATAAAATAAACAACTGCAAAACCAAGAAAAAGAAACTAAAACTTATTGTAGTTACACTTAGTTGAAGAAATGAAATAAAAACTTTATTGTAGTTACACTTAGGAGCACTAACTTTACAATGAAATAAAAAGTCCTAAAGTGACCCATAATGTAAATCACTCTATAATAGACTAACATTTTTTAGAATATTATTTTTTGTTTAATATATTAATCTTTAATAGAAGATGCTATATTTGTTTACATGCCAAATAACGTGGAGGTATTTACTCATCGATCAGAAAGTGCTGGTGACAAAAATGTTACACACCCAGAGTGTGGTCAAATTGTCAATACGAGTAAGAGACTGATGCAGCAGACACATAAGTCGAGGTTGATATGCAAAGAGACCATGAGATGGTGGGATGCAAGAGGCTTCAAACAGTTTTTACTCGGTGCAGACTGCAGAGATGGTCCAAGTGAAACGTAAGTGAAGATATAAGCAACCACATCTTGTTTCAGATTGGTTTTTGTGTTCCTCATCTGTTGTGAAGTTGCTTGGGTTTATTTTGGAGAAAAAGTATCATCTTTTACTGTGGGTTTTGACATATTCAGTTGAGTATCATGCACAGATTCAGGTGAAGCGACGAGGCATAACACTGTAGTAAGATCTTTGGCTGCATTGGAGGGGACATTTGTGTGCAGTTTTGAGCTACGAAGGAACATTCAAAATAGCAAGAAAATACAGGTACGCAGACATTTTTCTAGATACTAATGGACGTAGTCTATTTCTGGAAGCAACAAAGCTGGTGTTACTATAACGGTTCAAATACACGCTCCAGGACACTAATTCGCACAGCATAACATATGCAGTGAAAATTCCCAGATACTTGTTGGAATTACTGGCTCAGAACAACAGAATAAGAGTTAAACACATGTGCAGGTGATTCTTGTTGTGTCTTCACATGAGCATTTTGTGAAGTTAACCAATGAATATTTGTCTGCGTAGAAGAAAGATTTGATTGTTCTTTCTTCCTTATGTAGCATAAACACAGTATACCACATGGCGCCTTTCGCCACCATGATCCTCGGTATACCTGCATTACTACTGGAAGGCAACGGGATTATGAATTGGTTTGAAGCACACCCGTCTCCATGGTCAGCCCTCATCATTATATTCAGCTCTGGTGTGTTAGCCTTCTGTCTCAACTTCTCCATCTTCTATGTCATTCACTCCACAACTGCAGTCACATTCAACGTAGCTGGAAACCTCCTTAAGGTAACCAAAACAAATCTTAAACACACATAACCCACTATCGCATATGAATGCATGGTTCATGTACTTTCTGCAGGTTGCGGTGGCTGTACTGGTGTCATGGTTGATATTCCGTAACCCGATATCATATATGAATGCTGTTGGATGTGGAATAACACTTGTGGGCTGCACATTCTATGGATACGTGAGGCATATGCTTTCACAGCAAACGCGTGGAACTCCTAGGACTCCTCGTACACCAAGAAACAAGATGGAGTTGCTTCCTCTTGTTAATAACGATAAACTTGAAGGCAAAGTCTGAACTCTGCGGAAGATAGAAATTTAATAGAGAAATAACATTTTGTTTTTGTTTTGGGATCGTAGAGATAATGGTTCTTCTTATTTATATCTCTCTCTCTGCTATGTAGAATCTATAATTTCATCTAATACAATTTTCATTAAACCTAAGGAGAAAAGTACAAAGAACTTTGATGAATGAAGAAATCATCCACTAGGGTTAGAGAGATGATCTCTAATATCTGCTAAGTTATTTCTGAGCAAACGTGTATTTTAAACTCTTCTTGAAGTGGGTAACAACCTTTTTCTCTTGACCTGATCTCAAGATCAGGAGATAAAGCAATCATACTCAGAAACTATGGTTATAAATTAGTTGGTAACTGACCCTCTAAAAAAATTTAAGAACGATGGAAACAAACATCACATTTTATTGATATTAAATCTTACATTTTATTGATATTAAATCTTATGATAGGTAATGACAAGACTATTTTTGTTTTACTAAACAACAACATTTGCCATCCAGTGGGTGAGCAGTAAAGCACTCTAGAAAAGTTGGATCTTCTGAAGGCTGTGTGCACACGTTCTTGCAGTCGCTGCCCTTCTTACAAGGGCCATTGGGTGGCATTCTATAGTTACATTTACCTGAAAAGTTTATTTAAAATAAACCAGCTCAGTTTATTATATCATTCAACTATGAAGAAATAGAGTAAAATAATATTACCAGCAGATTGAGAAAACAGAAGAAAAAAAGCTAGGATCAAAGAAGCAAGTTGAATCTTCTGTGCTGCCATTGTTTTCTTTGTATCTCTTTTCTTTTGTGAAGATGATTTTTTTTTTTTGGGTTAAAATCAAATGACCATCTCCCTTATAAATACTTGCGTAAATTGGTATATACGTTACTAATTAGTTTCTTAACAAAGATATATTGTTTGAGAATCCAATTGCAATAATTATGGGTAAATCTTCACTTAATTATATAATATTCTCTGCAAAGTAGAATTGAACATCCATTCCTAATATAATTTATTAACAAAGAAAGAATATATTTACATATATCTCCAGAATCCAATTGCAATAATGTGTGTAAATCTTGGATTAGTTATATTCTCAGCAAAACCAAATTTCAAACTTAAGAGTTCTGGTCAAACAAAGAAAAGTCAAACTATGACTTTGTGGGATATAATACCATAAATTAAACCATTCTATTAATTACTTACTAAACTAGCATAACGTTAACCTAAGCGACTATACTCCATCTTTTGGTTCCATAGTTGAATGTGGACTCCCTAATAATTAGATGTTGATTCGTCATTACCTTCCAACAAACTTCGAAACCAAGCTCGAGTGAAATTGAATTTATCCTCGTGAACCACTCAATCCATTGCCGCAACTCATCTCGATTGAAGACTGGAATCTCCATTGACGTCACCGCACCAATTGATAGAGTTTAGATATTTCTCTCTAAACTCAACCACACACACACAACTATCTATTTGATGGAAAAAAAGCAAATGAATCACACTTTGAATCCCAACTGTTGATACGGCGAAAATCTCTGGACCAGGTAGAGTATCTCCTCAAATGTCAGCTGAGCAACTCTCTTATTCTGCTTCTACAAGCATCTGATCAGAGAACCACAAACTGACCCTCAAACCTGTGATAATTTTCAAGAAATACAATGAACCCCCCACCACTTATGAATGACTTTTAAGTTGCTGTAATAACTTCCACAATGCCAAAACCAAAACTGTCACACACACACACACACACTTTGTTTTACTTGTGATGAGAATCTTGGGCTTTGTATAACGTGTTCCCACCTTTGATCCAAAGCCTAACCCCCTAGATTTTACCGTAAGTCCGATTTCTTGAATTTTAAGTTCGTAAATCGTTTGTTTTGGCCTCTTGAATATGAGTTGGGGGCCTAATTCATATATAAAGATGAAATCTAATAATATAAAGATGTGAAAACGAAGGCTCTGAGTTGAGGCCCAATTTAAAGCCCAATTACTTCTTTTTCGAGATCGCTTAAAAATCAGCGGGAAAACGGAATCTTATTCCCGTTTAACGTTAACAGAGAAACCCTAGATTTTACCGTAAGTTCGCAAAAAAAAAAAAATCGTTAATTGGCGATTCGATCGTCGGAAGTTGCTGCGACGGTGATCGGAAATGTCCGTCGGAAGTTGGTTCAGTCGACCGTAGAGTAATATGGAGGTCGGTTCTTGGCGATTGCCGGAGACAAAGACGAAGGGAGGCAATGGTGATTTCTGAAGACAAGGAGAAGGGATTCTTCATTCTTCCAAGAAGGTTTTGGTTCGTTATGGTTTAGCTAATGTAGGCTTATACTAATACAGTGTTTAGTAGCTTTGGAGATGATTTTTGTT
>CAJHQP010009609.1:0-21749 GCA_905132765.1 Moricandia arvensis
GTGAACCAAGTGTTGAGATAGAGAAGAGAATGACCAGAAGAAGAAGCTGGTTCATGATCCAAAGAAATAAAGAAACAAGAAGAAGAAGAAGAAGGAGTGATCCGGATACTCCAAGTTGAGACTGTTTCAAACAGTCTTGTGAACTAAGTAATTATTAGAATGGAGAAGAAAGAAGCATGGCTGAGTGTGGTCCATTGATCTGAGAGATAAAGAAAACAAAGAGAAGAATAGATACCTGAAAAGAGTTTGGTCTGTACAACCTTGCTACACAAGGCAGTCCGTACAGTCTTGGCTTCCAAGTAACCAAACTTAACCTAGAGTGACTTGGAAGGCAAGGAAGGTGGGAACTCGTCCAGATTAATATTCTGAAGGATATTTGAAGTTTAAATGGAGTATCAGACCGTTGAAGAGAGCTGAGGCAAGTGGATATTTAATTAAGAATAAAAGTCAAATGTTCTGCCTAAGAAGAAGCAGTTTGGACCTGTCACTATCTACTCCCTCTAGTCGAGATTCACCTTGGCTGCATCCTCCTGGCTTCATCAGAAACCCTACAATAATATTTGTTTAGTAGATTTGTACTTTAATATTTATTTATTCTCTTGCAATTTGTAATCTGGCTATATAGCCACCCCATGTGTATTGTGAAACCTCTAAGGCAGAAGGGAGTTCTCTCTCTCTTCAATATTCTCTTGTTACATCACTCTCCCCACACTCTTTACTCTCTTAATCTCGTCCATACTCTCTGTGATTCTCACTCTCACTTAATCTCTCTCAGATATGAAAGATTTAATAAACTCTGGTTGTGTAAGTGAGAGGAACCCCAATGGGGAAGATGAGAGCTTTACAAGGTCGAAATGAGAGTGAGACTGATGAGAGAGAGAGTAAACGAGAGAGTAGAGTTTTGGGGAGACTAGAGAGAGATTAGAGAGAGACTAAGAGATTTGTGAAGAGAAAGGGGAGAACCCCTTATTCTACTTGTCATTCATACTCGACATTACAGTGTTTAAATAGAGCAAAGACAATACATTAGGGTTTACAAGGTTTGAAATGAGTGAACCAGAGGCTCTACACGTTCTGGATACAGCCTGGCTGGTCAAGGGTGAACTTGGCTGAGAATAGGCCACCAAGGTTCATGTATCTGTCCAGTCAACCGTCCAGGTTCATAGTCCAAGCTTCCCTTCCTTTCCAGCCTGTAAAGGTGTAAACCTTATCCACAAACGGTCACAGCAAGCAGCATCTCGCAGATGCCTTCCTAGATGCCATTCTGATCCCATCTTCTTCTCCAAACCATCCGAGACTCTTTCTTCACCATTGTAGCTTCTTTGTGACTTGGGATGCAAGGTAAGTCCTAGGGTTGTACGGATTTAGGGTTTGGTCGGTACAACTTGACCCGGTTTTTGCACAAACCTAAAATAACTTCAAATGGTCGAGAATAAAGTTTTCCGGGTTGGCCCGTCCGTACAGGCCGTACAGTCCGTACGGCCGTACAGTACGGACGACCCGAACTTTGCACATCGACCCATTTGATCCCAAACTTCTCCCAAGCCTTCTTCCTTCATAGTAAACCCCTCCTGAACCTTGTTCTAGCTCTGCATAAGCTTCTGGACCCTCCTTAGACCTTGATCAGTCTCTAAGTGGGTTTTGCCCAAGCTTTGCACATTAACCTTTAGTGAGATGGTTTATCACTTCAGGTTAACACTCCCCCTCAAGCTTGACTCTATAGATCCTGAGTCAAGCTTGGAACCCTGAAGTCCCTCCTCGTTAAAACCTTACCAAAGAAAACCCTCCTTAGGGATAAAACCTTGGCAAGGAAAGAGTAAGTTCTTTCAAGGCCTAGGGATTGGCCATTGAGTTCTTTGTGTCTAAACCAGTGTGGTGGACACAAAGAACTCTGGATCATGGCCTAACTGGTGCAGCAATGATCTACACATCTTGCGCACTCATGAACCTTCTCTTGACCTCTACATAGACCCGGTTTGGGTCTCCCCCTCTCAACTGACTTCACAGCCATCTTAGAAAAGCTAGGAAACGACCTTGATCATCTTCAGTGAGGCTCAAGCCTTGGTACTCTTCAACTCGGCCTGATCTTGGTCTCTCCCACTTTCACCTATCCTCCTGATAGGTTCAAGTGCTCGGACACACCAGATCATCCTTGATAGAGTAACCAGTACCTGATACATCATTCCACAAGTGTATCAGTCCTCAAGAGATAAACCTATCATACAAGTATATAAAGATAAGTTCAGGTTTACTCCCTTGTCTAAATGGTGAGGAGTGGCTGCTCTTCACACGCCACTTGAGTCCCTCACTTACTGAACTCCTCTCGGATCACTGAAGCTCTTCAACAAGATACTCACTAATACTCTCTTAATCTCTTAGTTCTCCAGTAGCATTCTCCTTGATTCTCCTTTACTCTCATCAGTCTCTTCTCTATAATTTCGACCACACTCTGTTTCTACATCACTCACACACCAGAATCTGTCTATTCTCACATTGTATCAGAGCTTCCAAGCTCCTGAAACCTTCATAGCTTCCGCAAATCATCATCTTCTCAAAACTGTCTCCAAAACAGTTTCTGCTACATCTCTTTATCCACTGGTCAAAAGGTCTTCCAAGAGGGAAGAATCTCTCCAGAACTCAAGATAGGACAGTATACAAGTCTCTGTAACTCAAGAAAGCTTCAGCTTAGTCCAGCAAGCTTCATCAAAGTTTCAGTTTCAAGCTCTGTTTCTTGCAAAACCAGTTGGTACATTCTATTGTCCACTGGTCCAAACTCTCTAAGATGGAGAGCTCAAAGGAAATGGCGACTTCAGTAGATTCAAGGAGTCCAAAGAAGAAGCCAAACCACCTCATCTGGTCCATGCTGAAGATAATCCATGGAAGAAACCATTCTTGGAGAAAGGTCACTAAAGAAGCATTAAAGCTAAGCTTTTCTAATCATTCTCTGGCCAGCCATGCTGAAGCTCTGTTTCTGACCAACAAAACCCACGACCAGCAAGAGGAAATGAGGGGTTTGAAGTGTCTCCTGAGATTTTGAGAGAAAGAGAGTAGAGTAACCGAGAGAAAGAGAGAAAGAGTGAAAGATTGAGAGATTAGAAGAGAGTTTACTCGATGTTCATGATGAACTCGAGAGAGAGAGAGTATAGAGAACCATAAGAGAAAGAAATGATTTGCTTTTATTGATTATTCTGAGAGGAGATACAAATATATAGAGAGTGATTTAGGTTTACAACGTATACAAAAGCAAAGGCTATGAAAGGGGAGACGTGGCCGGTCAAGGGGAAGAGGAGCGCCTGATTCAAACTTGTGGCTGTGGGCGCGAGATCCTTTTGGCATCTTGACCAGATGCCTTCTTCTTTCCAGCAAGGGACAGGCTGTCTCGGTCAAGCATAAACCCTTATCCGCGAGCCATCTTCTTACTGAGTAACCCCACTGGTTAACTTCCTTCTTTTACCCACACCATTTAACCTTGCCTTCTTCCTGCCTTGTAACCCAAGTATCCACCATTGTTGTACGGACCTTAGGTTGTACGGACCAGGTTCATCCGTACAACTTGACCCGGAATTTGCACAAACCCAAAATGGTTTTTGGTCGAGAATAAAGTGTTTTAGGTCGAGTGGTCCGTACGGTCGGCCGTACAATCCGTACAGTCCGTACCGTCCGTACACTCGCCCTAAATTTGCACAAACCTTCCTTTGATCCCAAACATCATTCTGAACCTCTTAGACCTCCTCTCTTTATTAACTCAGATCAACACTCCCCCTCAAGCTTGACCATATGGAACAAGTCAAGCTTGGAAGGCTATGAGATCCCCCTCATTAAAAACCTCACCAAAGAGAAAACCCTTGTGGGATAAAACCCTTTGATGAGGGAAAAAGAGTGGAGACCTCATAGCGAGGGGATTAGTTGTCTGGTGCAAGGTCAATGAGTCCTAATCTGGTATGAATAGACTCAATGACCTTTTGTCTTGCTGCCTTAGTGAAGACATCCGCCAACTGATCCTCACTCCTTGTATAACACGGTAAGATCTCTCCAAGACCAATCATTTGTCTCACCTTGTGACAGTCTACCTCAATGTGCTTGGTTCTCTCATGAAACACTGAGTTTGTTGCAATGTGGATAGCCGCCTGATTGTCACAATGCATAGTCATTGGTGTGGCTTGCTCAACTCCTAGATGCTTCAATATCCCTTTGATCCACACCAATTCATTTGTCAGCTTCAACATGGCCCTATACTCAGCTTCAGCACTTGAACACGAGACCACTTTCTGCTTCTTGCTCTTCCAAGTAACCAGGTTCCCTCCAATGAAGGTGCAATAGCCTGTAGTGGACTTTCTGTCAGCTCGGTCTCCTGCCCAATCTGCATCACAGTAACCCACCACTTCAGTGCTCTCATTGCATCCCATCCATATTCCTTGGCCAGAAGATCCATTTAGGTAACTGAGGATCCGGTCCACCATCCTCCAGTGATGTTCCCTTGGTTCTTGCATGTGTTGGCTCACCTGGTTCACAGCAAAACAGATATCAGGACGAGTAATGGTTAAGTAGATTAGCTTACCAACCATCCTCCTATAGAGTTTAGGGTCTTCAAGGTATTGGCTGTTCTCAATCTCCCCCTCACGTGGAACTTTATATCCATCTTCCAGTGGCATTTTGGCTGTCTTCCCACCTAGTTTACCTGCATCCTTCAAAAGATCAAGTGTATATTTCCTTTGGGACATGAATAGACCTTCCTTGGCTCTACATATCTCAATACCAAGGAAGTATTTCATCTCCCCTAGGTCTTTTATCTCAAACACAGTTTTCAAATAATCTTTTGTATCTTGTATACCTTCTTTGTCACTTCCAGTTATGATGATATCATCAACATAAACTAGAAGGACAATAATACCTGAGCTTGTGGTGAGGGTGAAGAGAGTGTGGTCTAACTCAGACTTCCTGAAGCCACGCCCATTCAGAGTAGTGCTTAGTTTGTTGTACCAAGCTCTAGGCGACTGCTTTAGACCATAGATTGCTTTCTTCAACCTCAGCACATTTCCTGGTTTCACAAGACTCTCAAGACCTGGTGGAGGCTTCATGTAGACTTCATCTTCAAGTTCTCCTTGAAGAAAGGCATTCTTGACATCCATTTGCCAAAGATCCCATTTCAGATTGGTTGCCACTGATAGAACAATCCGAATGGTATGGAGTTTAGCAACTGGTGCAAATGTGTCAAGATAGTCTTCTCCATACGTTTGAGTGAAGCCTCTAGCCACCAATCTAGTCTTCCTCCTTTCTATCTTCCCATTTGGCAGGAACTTGATGGTGAATATCCACATACTGGTTACTGCCTTCTTCCCCTTAGGTAGCTCACTTTCATACCATGTCTCGTTCTTGATCATGGCATTAGCTTCATCAGCAACAGAGGCTCGCCATCTTTCATCCTTCATAGCTTCCTCATAAGACCGAGGAACTTGGCTTTCATCCAGACTTGATATGAATGCCCAATGTTCTTTCGGAAGCTTGGCAAAAGAACATACCACCTGACTTGGATGAGCTACTGCTTGGGCATTATAGTACACTCTAGTGTTTACCCAGTTTGATGGGTCTCTTCTTATCCTCATACTCCTTCTTAGTGGAGGTGCTTCTTCCACTGGTTCCTCATGACCTTCTTGCTCAGGTTCAGGTCCATTGTTTTCTTCACTTGCTACCTCACCTTGATCATGATCTCCTGAGTGCTCCTCATCTTGACTTCCATCCTCAGGTTCATTTCCCCCTTCATGATCATGGTGGGTTTGATCTTCAGCTTCATTAGATTCTTCTTGTCTTCCTTGATCCTGGGTTGTATTGATCCCAAGACCTTCAAGAATGATCCGGAGACTAGCAGCCTTATCAGAAGCTTGGGATAGATCCTTCAAATCATCCCAACTCTTCTCTTCATAGTACCCTCTTGACTCCACAAACTTTACATCTCTGGACACCAGAACTCTCCTCGTCTTTGGATCAAAACATTTGTACCCCTTCTGTGTTGTTGAATACCCCAAGAACATAGCTCTTGTACTCTTTGGTTCCAGCTTGTTCCTCATCTCCCCGGGAACCAGAACAAAGCAAAGACACCCGAACACCCTTAGATGACTTAAGACTGGCTTCTCGTTATTTAGAACTTCAAATGGAGCTTTGTCATCCAGAACTCTGGTGGGTGTCCTGTTGATCAGATAGCAGGCAGTCATCACAGCATCACTCCAAAACCTTTTGGGAACGTTTGACTGGAACATGATTGACCTAGCCACCTCCATAAGATGCCTGTTCTTCCTTTCAGCAACTCCATTTTGCTGGGGTGTGTAAGGACAGCTGGTTTGATGAAGGATCCCATGTTGAGCTAGATGTTGCTTGAATGCCAAGCTCGTATACTCCCCACCATTATCTGACCTGAAAATCTTAATCTTGGCATGGTAATGGTTAATCACATACGCCTGAAAGTTTCTAAATGCATCAAGAACTCTATCCTTAGTTTGAATAAGTGTTATCCAGGTGTATTTTGATTTTTCATCAATGAAAGTTACAAAATATCTATAATTATCTCTAGATAAACAAGGAGCAGTCCAAACATCTGAATGCACAAGATCAAAACACTTTTCATAAAGAGTATTAGACTTTGGAAAAACTGCCTTACAATGTTTACCCAAGATACATGCTTCACATTCATTATTCTTATACATGACACCTGGTAACATTAAACTTAGGGCTCTAACATGTGGGTGACCTACTCTAGCATGCCACAATGCATCATTATTCAACACAGAAGTAGAACTAAACGAGTATTTAAAATCAGAACGAGGGGCAATGTCTTCAAGCATATAAAGATCTCCTTTGGTTACTCCCTTTCCGATCAACTTATGGCTCTCAATATCCTGAAACTTCACATCATTAGGACTGAATATGACATTACAATGCAAATCAGTGGTGCATCTCTTAACTGATAACAAATTAGAAGTGAACTCAGGCATATAAAACGCTTTAGACTCCTTATCAAATAGATTCAACTTGCCAATTCCTCTTATTGCTATCCTATCACCATTAGCAATCATTACATGACCATGAGCCGGTTCTATGTCTTTTATCAGTTTATCATCACTAATCATATGGTGAGAGGCTCCTGAATCAACTACAAGCGGTTTACTAGTGTTATAAGCATGATAGGAACTAGGCGAGTTCTGTTCTAAATGATCAATGTCTTTAAGCAGTCTAGATGCATCCTTATGAGAGTCATTTTCATCTTTCAAGTAATCAGGGATACTAGACAACCTATAAGCAGCATAGGAATACCCTAGAGGGTTACCGGATACATTACCATTCTCCTTGAGAGCTTTGATGAGGGCATCAATGTCTGACCTCCTGATCAGCTCATGATCCATGCTCTTCAAGGGAGTGTGTTGAGAAGTCAAGGCCTTTCCTTCCCCTTCACGAGTGGTTGAACCTGCTCCAGCTGAACCACCAGCTTCACTTGCCTCGGTTGAAAGGTGGGCTCTTGCATCACGTTCCTTCATGAACTTTGCTGGTTTGAGATGAGGGTGGAGAATCCAGCACTGGCTCCTTTTATGACCCGGCTTCTTGCAGTGATCACAGTTGCCTCCAAACCTCCTATCTTCACCACCTCTTCTTTCATCAGGCCTGAACATGGCTCTGTTAGCCTGAACAGCCTCGGCTTTATTGGCCAGGGAAAGCTCCCCCTTTCCACCAAACAACCCCAAGGACCCTTCCTCCTTCTGGATCTGAGCACACACTTCCTCCAAGGTTGGAAGCTTTGGTGACCTGAGTATGTGCTTAATCAGATCGTTGAAGGCCGGATTCAGAGTCAACATCAACCCAAACACCTGATCTTGTTCACGCCTCTCCATGAGAGTATCTTGATCTGTTGTGTTGGGTCTAAGCATCTCTAGTTCGGACCACAGTGCCCTGAACTTACCCAAGTGTTTGGTAAACTCAACATCTTCTTGAGCAAGAGTGTTTATGGCTCTCTTGAGCTCAAACACTCGGCTCAGATTGGATGTGTTACCATAGATCTTCTGGAGAGTCTCCCACAGGTCCTTTGGAGTCTCGCAGTAGCTGTAAGCTTCTAGGATGGGTGGATCTAGAGAACCTTGAATCATGGTTTGCACCATCATGTCATCTTGGATCCACTTCTGTTGAGCAGCTAAAGCAGCCTCCTTTGCACCTTCTTCCTCACTAGCAACTGATTTTGGAGCATCATCAGTGATATTACTCCACAAACCCTTGCTCCCAACCGCAGTCTTCAGAAGCCGAGACCACAACAGGTAGTTTCCACCACCTTTAAGAGTAACCGGAACCGCTAACATCACCTTGCTTCCTTCCATCTTCTAAACGAACCTCAAGAACCCAGAAAGCTTGAACCTTTGAACTCGAAATGAAGCTGAAGAAAGTAGATCTAAACACCAGGATGTAACGAACCTGGCTCTGATACCATGAGATTTTGAGAGAAAGAGAGTAGAGTAACCGAGAGAAAGAGAGAAAGAGTGAAAGATTGAGAGATTAGAAGAGAGTTTACTCGATGTTCATGATGAACTCGAGAGAGAGAGAGTATAGAGAACCATAAGAGAAAGAAATGATTTGCTTTTATTGATTATTCTGAGAGGAGATACAAATATATAGAGAGTGATTTAGGTTTACAACGTATACAAAAGCAAAGGCTATGAAAGGGGAGACGTGGCCGGTCAAGGGGAAGAGGAGCGCCTGATTCAAACTTGTGGCTGTGGGCGCGAGATCCTTTTGGCATCTTGACCAGATGCCTTCTTCTTTCCAGCAAGGGACAGGCTGTCTCGGTCAAGCATAAACCCTTATCCGCGAGCCATCTTCTTACTGAGTAACCCCACTGGTTAACTTCCTTCTTTTACCCACACCATTTAACCTTGCCTTCTTCCTGCCTTGTAACCCAAGTATCCACCATTGTTGTACGGACCTTAGGTTGTACGGACCAGGTTCATCCGTACAACTTGACCCGGAATTTGCACAAACTCAAAATGGTTTTTGGTCGAGAATAAAGTGTTTTAGGTCGAGTGGTCCGTACGGTCGGCCGTACAATCCGTATAGTCCGTACCGTCCGTACACTCGCCCTAAATTTGCACAAACCTTCCTTTGATCCCAAACATCATTCTGAACCTCTTAGACCTCCTCTCTTTATTAACTCAGATCAACATCTCCTTGACCAGAAGGAGAGAATCAAGAAGAGGAGGTATTGGACAGTCAATCCACACCACAAGCCCTTCAAATTCAAGTGATTTACAGCCATGGAGGTACAAGGAACTAGCTCAGGTTCCTTGGTTGTAAGTTAACCTCCTAAACTCTAATAAGAGCCTGTTTAATTGCTTAAATTATTTCTGGTTGTGTTGTGTATGTGTTTAGTATCTTTGGGACAGTTTAATGGTACTAGAGTTATTGCACCTAGTTTCTGTCCCATGATACTAAAGAGTTGTGTGTGTATTATTCTAGGAGTGATTAAGTTTGCTAGCATGGTAATGTCTAGTTTCTGTCCTAGAATAATTCTTTGTGTTGTCTCTGGCCTAAGTGAGTTGCTTAGTCTCAGTGTCTGTCTTGTTGCATTGTTAAAGGTCTAGGAGAGTTTTCTGGCCATGTGTTGCATTCATAGTTGTGTAGCTTGATTAGATGAGTTGTCTAGTCTATGCTACTATCATAAATTGTCATTGCATTCTGCTATTGTCATATGTGTGATAAATTGAGCCTAGATGCCTTGTAATTGATGAGTTATCATACCTGAGCATTTAGTGTATTGGTTGCATGGATTTGAACTGAATGATTTGTTTAGATTCTGTCCATTGCATTTTCTTAAAGCATTGGGATCAGGATTGGTAAGTTACCAAGGTCTGATCCTAGTGTGTGTGGTTTGATTCTTGCTGGAGTTTGAGTGATGTTTCAGGTACAGAAGTGTTGTCTCTGTACATCATCAAATCAAGACAAAGAAGAAGACTTTGCCCATGTTGTTCAGAGCCTGCACAAGATGCATATTCCTGTCCATGGAGAAAAAGGCCCATGAGTTCAGAGCCTACAGAGTCTGTATATTCCTGACCATGGAGAGATGTTTTGTGTGTGAAACCGGTTGAAGAAGCGCAGCCTGGTTAGGTGTTGAGATTCTGGTTCATTAGACACGCAAGAAGAATTGTGGTGTAAGGCATTGGAGCAGAAACCAAAGGTGGATCGGTTGAAGAAGCGCAGCCTGGTTAGGTGTTGAGCTCCTGGTCCAATACTCATCTTTGCTCACCTTTCAAGCTTGGTCCATCACCTATACTCTCTGGATCAAGCTTGAGGAGGGGTATTGGTGAGTATTCTGAAGTTTCAAGACGTCCATAGCCTCACCAGAAGATCAGAAGTGGAGTTCACTCAGATCAAAGAAGAAGAAGAAGAATGCTGGTGATGGAGTTCACACTGGCATGTCTCAGGAAAAGGAGGATAACTTCCTCACCATGAAGAATTTGACCATGAAACTAATTTCCCTACATTCTACACTCATCAAGGGCACGCGGCGAATTGGAATCAGTCTAAAAGGAGATACGGTTTGGAAGTTACACCAGTTACAAGTTGCAGGCGTTCTGCTGTCTAGAGATCAGTTGCGGGTGATGGAGTTCATGATCCAAATTGGTCTACCAAGTGGGGGATTCAAGTGGAGTTCACTCCCCATCATGATTAACATTGTTGGAGCTCTCTTGAGTAGAAGCTGGAGGTCCTTAACCCCATCAGAATGGCGAGTAGTCAGAAGATAGGGGAGATACCAAACCGGCCAAGAGATGAGTTCCGGGTTGTTGATGTGTGCAAGGGGTGGAGTTCACCCTTGCAGCACAAGAAAGGGCCGTGATCCAGAGCTCTTTGTGTCTAACCACACTGGTCTAAGGCACAAAGGCTCACTGGCCAATCCCTAGGCCTTGGGGATTTCTACTCTTTTTCCTTAGTATGTTTTTGTCCCATTGGGTTTTGCATACTAAGGTTTTAATGAGGGATTTTTTCAAGGTTCCAAGCTTGTCCAAGGATATCCTATGGTCAAGCTTGAGGGGAAGTGTTGAGATAGAGAAGAGAATGACCAGAAGAAGAAGCTGGTTCATGATCCAAAGAAATAAAGAAACAAGAAGAAGAAGAAGAAGGAGTGATCCGGATACTCCAAGTTGAGACTGTTTCATACAGTCTTGTGAACTAAGTCATTATTAGAATGGAGAAGAAAGAAGAATGGCTGAGTGTGGTCCATTGATCTGAGAGATAAAGAAAACAAAGAGAAGAATAGATACCTGAAAAGAGTTTGGTCTGTACAACCTTGCTACACAAGGCAGTCCGTACAGTCTTGGCTTCCAAGTAACCAAACTTAACCTAGAGTGACTTGGAAGGCAAGGAAGGTGGGAACTCGTCCAGATTAATATTCTGAAGGATATTTGAAGTTTAAATGGAGCATCAGACCGTTGAAGAGAGCTGAGGCAAGTGGAGATTTAATTAAGAATAAAAGTCAAATGTTCTGCCTAAGAAGAAAGCAGTTTGGACCTGTCACTATCTACTCCCTCTGGTCGAGATTCACCTTGGCTGCATCCTCCTGGCTTCATCAGAAACCCTACAATAATATTTGTTTAGTAGATTTGTACTTTAATATTTATTTATTCTCTTGAAATTTGTAATCTGGCTATATAGCCACCCCATGTGTATTGTGAAACCTCTAAGGCAGAGGGGAGTTCTCTCTCTCTTCAATATTCTCTTGTTACTTCACTCTCCCCACACTCTTTACTCTCTTAATCTCGTCCATACTCTCTGTGATTCTCACTCTCACTTAATCTCTCTCAGATACTCACTAATACTCTCTTAATCTCTTAGTTCTCCAGTAGCATTCTCCTTGATTCTTCTTTACTCTCATCAGTCTCTTCTCTATAATTTCGACCACACTCTGTTTCTACATCACTCACACACCAGAATCTGTCTATCCATCCTACGAGTTCTAAGTATCTTCTTTTTGCATATATGTCTTTATGACCAATTCAAAATCGCCATATCCGGTCTTGTATGTAACAAATACCTTAAGCAACCAATAGTTCTTCTATACGCAGTGGCATCTATCTCCTTCTCCTTTTCAGCTTTAGACAGAGTTAAACCAAGTTCCATTGGACTGTGAGCAGCATTGCAGCTGATCATGCCTGCATCTTCAAGTATTTTGCACGCATACCGCCTTTGACCCAATGTAATACCATTCTCGTGTTGACACACTTCAATACCAAGATAGTACGTTAATCTCCCTAGATCACTCATGTCAAACTTGGATGACATTCTCCTTTGAACTTGCTTATGATCTCTTTATTGGTTCCAGTCACGAGTAAATCATCAACGTAGACGGCAACTATGAGAAGCTCACCATTGCCTATTCTACGATAAACTGATGGTTCCTTTGCACATCTTTCGAACTCTAACTCGACGAGGATCTGGTTTAGTTTGTTGTTCCAGCATCTAGGTGCTTGTCTCAAGCCATATAGTTCTTTGCTCAACTTATAGACCTTTCCTCTACTCCCTTCTTTCTCAAAACCTTCCGGCTGTGTAACATAGACGGTTTCCTTTAGTTCCCCATGAAGAAACGCAGTCTTGACATCTAAATGATGTACCTCCCAACCGTTTGATGCTGCTAGATTGAGTAGAAGTCGTATGGTCTCTATTCGGGCAACTGGTGCGAAGACTTCGTCAAAATCTATCCCATATTGTTGTACATATCCTTTAGCAACAAGCCGAGCCTTATATTTGTTAATGCTTCCATCTGAGTTACGTTTGAGTTTGAAAACCCATTTTAAGCCAATTGGCTTAACTCCCACTGGAAGGTCCACTAGCAACCACGTCTTATTCTTCTCAATCGATTCAATCTCTTCTTTACATGCAGACGTCCATTCTTCTGATTACTTTGCTTCATCAAATTTTCGTAGCTCCTGATTTAAGTAAAGCATGACTTCTCCTCCAAGTTTCTCAGCTAGTAATATATAGTCATCAAGGTATCCAGGTTTCTTCCTTTGTCTATCTGATCGTCTTAGTTCTTCAGTTTGAGTTTCAGCATTGTCTACTTCATCGTCATCGTGAGTTAAGTCTCCATCTGTATCACATGTTGCTTCAACCTCCGAGGATGGGGCTTGCTCTGTTTTGATGTGATCACCGTCTTTGTCTTTAGTGCCTTCCTCATGGCCTTCTAGTTTCTCAAACTCGATTACAAAGCTCCCATCATTACCCGTTTCTACACAGTTTTGGTTCCACTTCCAACCTCTTGTTTCGTCGAAGACGACATCACGACCCACAATTACTTTCTTAGAGATAGGATCGTGAAGGCGGTAAGCCTTTGATCCTGGCTCAGTCCCTAAATGAACCAAAACACGTGATCTATCATCAAGCTTCTTTAATTTAGACGTATCAATCTTTGCGTATCCGAGACAGCCGAAAATACACAAGTGACTCATGCTCGGCTTCTTCTTTCTTAGTGCCTCATAGGGTGTTTTTTCACTTAATGAGCGAGTAGCTATTCGCTTGAGTAAGTATGTAGAGTGTCAAATAGCTTCTCCCCAGAGGTGATTTGGCATGTGCATATGCTTCAAGACACTTCTTGCCATCTCCATTAACGTTCTATTCCTACGCTCCACCACTCCATTTTGTTGTGGCGTGTATGGTACCGTCAAATGTCGCTTTATTCCACATTCATCACAGTATGCATCGAACTCTCTAGATACAAACTCTCCTCCTCTGTCCGTTCGAAATGTTTGAATCTTTTCTTTTGTTTCTTGCTCCACTAAGTTCTTCAACCTTTTGAATCTTCCAAACGCCTCATCTTTATCTCTCAACAACATAGTCCACATATACCTTGTGTGATCATCCACAATCACGAAAATATACTTATTTCCTGAAGGAGTACTTGGTGTTATCGGACCACATAGGTCTCCATGCAAGAGTTCAAGCGGTTTTGATGCTCGATAAGTCGTTGCCTTCGGAAAGGTTTGTCTAGCTGGTTTCCCAAGTAAGCATGATCCACATATCTTCTTTTCAATATTAACCTTTGGAATGCGGAGTATAAGCTCCTTTTGTATCATTGAGTTCAAGCTTTGAAAGTTAATGTGTCCTAAACGCGCATGCCATTTGTTGCTCTCATTTTCACTCTTTAGGTGTAAACACTCTGTTTCCTTTAACCCCATCTGAACCTTCTATAACCTATTCCTCGATCTTGTGGACGTGACGAGCAACTTCCCATACTGATCATGCATTGTTAGATTATTTCCCTTTAGACGTATATCAAATCCAGCCTCAGTTGCTTGCCCCAAACTAATGATATTGCTCTTTAGGTCGGGAATATAGTACACATCGGTCATTGCCCTCGAATCTCCATTCATGTCGGTCAAGGATATTGTTCCTTTCCCCTTTATATCAATTCTTGAATCATCTCCAAACCTTACTTTTCCGCTGATTGTTTTATCTATTGACGAAAAATATCTCCGATCACCTGTCATGTGATTGCTGGCCCCGTTATCAAGATACCAAACGTCTTCTCCTCCGGTGTTTCTTTCATACTTCTCAGAAATAACATGTTTTTCGTTTAAGAGCACGATCTCATGCATCATCAACTCGTCAGCATTTTGTGTATCTGAATTATCCGTTTCTTATGCTTCTTGTAACTTCAATAGTCGATCCAGACAATTGTATGCAAAGTGTCCTATGATGTCGCAGCATAAACTGGTTATTTTGGTTGCATCTCTTCCACCATTATATCTCCCTCGACCCCTTCCTCTGTAGTGTGATCTTCATCCGCGACCTCTCCATCTACTTGTATCGTTATAGTCGCAATATGAGCCTTCGTTTTGGTTTGTTGTGTCTAGTGATCCACGGCTTGTTTGCTCAGAATTTGTGTACATCAGCTTTCCCCGATCTTCCTCTCTTTCTTCATCTTCTTTGATACGTTCTTCATAAGCTTTTAATCATCCCATAATGTCCTCGAAGCAAGGTTTTTTAAGATCTAGTACCTCGAAGCTAGTTGTTTTAAGCTTTCCTCCGAAGTCATCAATGCTTTTGGTTTCTTTCATCTTCAAACGATCGAAATCGTTCATTAAAGTCTGCAGTCTAGCTTCTTTGACTCGTTCGGCTCCCATATGTCTAGTTCTAATAGCTTCCCACACTTGTCTGGCCGTGCCAAGCTCTCCGACCTGTAGTATAAGTACTTTGGGTATGGACTGAAACAATAGAGCCATGGCCATATCGTTTTTGTCCATGTTATCGTCCTTCAATTCGCCTTCAATTGCCTCCCACACTTTATGAACTTTTAATGTTATCTTTATCCTCATTGCCCATACGGTGTAGTTAGTCAAGGTGAGCATTGGACAACGAATTGTCGAAGAACCTCCATCTTCTACTTTATCCGTCGTTGCTGTAACTATCTCTCCCATGGTCTCTTTAACCTAATTGCTCTGATACCAAATATAGTTCTTAATATTAAGATCAAAAACATAAGTTTCACAAGTTCAATAAGAATATCTTCTCTTCTTATTAGCTTAAGAAAACTAACTCAAAAACTTAAGCTTCTCACAATCTCTATGTTATGCAACAACCTTGCATCTCCATATATATAGCTATGAGTTATATCTATTCTTATATTATTAAAACAACGGACAATTATATATCTCCTAATATATATCCTAAATTTCCTTTTCTCTTACTTCCAACTCTCAATAGGAATAGATATAACTTAAGCTCTAAGTAAGCTTCAAGCTTAATCCAACAGGTACAAACTCAGTAACAATTAAACAAAAAAATGCTCATGATGGTACAGTGATTGTACTCTATTCGAATATGCAGATGCAGTTGAGTAAGGGAAATGGGTGAAGCTACAGGCCAACTAGTATCCTCCCATTGTCTAAAAGAAATCAGAAGGGAACAAATACCAAAACTGATTACAGACCTCTGAATCTTTTGTGGTCTTTGTGATTGTGTTTAAAAGTCACCGGGTGATTGAAAACTCCTCATTTTGTGTCACCATTGAGACACTACTACAATCTCTTTCTATTTTCTTAAGTGAAGAACAACTCTTTTTCTCTCTTTTAACTGTTAATATTTATGGTTACTGAATCAGTTGGTGTTTTGCTTCTTTGCCTTAACTATGTTCTCATGTGATATACAAAGTTAAATCTGGTGTCTTCATTCTAACAGCAAAAGCTTAATATATGTGATCTATACCCTACTCAGAACTTGAAGGTAACTAGCAAAGCTAACTCGTACAAAACTCACAATTATTCAACGCAACAAGAAATAAATTGATCTACGAGGAAAATATATTGTTGGGGTCAAAAATAGTCACGACGAAATCAATGTCTGAAAGTTACCGCGGAAAAATGTTATCTCTCTTTCAATAAAAAGAAAACAAGAAATCCTCGCATCCGAACTCTTCATTGCCTAACCCATTTCGTCCCGGTTAACAAATTAAGATGGGAAATCGAAGGAACAACCGAGTCGCTTCCAAGTCTAGTCGCCCGTGGGCGACTTGACACACAACGTCTAGCCACCCACTGGCGAGTAAGACCCGTGTCAAGGTCTAGTCTCCCATCGATGACTAGACAACACCCTACGTCTAGTCCCCCATGGGCGACTAGACCTTTGGCCAAGCTTAGTCGCCCTAGGGAGACCAGACGATCACAAAATCTAGTTGCCCGTGGGTGACTTGACTCACCACCAAGTCTAGTCGCCCCTGGGCGACTAGACACACAACGTCTAGTTGCCCATGGGCGACTAGACGCACCCCACATTTAGTCTCCCATGGGTGACTAGACTCCCCGCAAAGTCTAGTCGCGCATGGTCGACTAGACTGTATCCTCTTCATCACTCTCTCCTTTGAATGTTGACTTGGTTTTTTCTTGTTTTGTCTCGATTGGAGTTTCCCTTTGAAAATTTAGGATAAAAATCTTAAAGATTTGTTTTTCGTAAAAAACGTCGAGTCAAACGTAAAATACCATAACAATTAACTTAAAAACCAATGTTATCCCGCCTATACGGTTGGTTTACTATTTTGTGGAGTCAGCGTCGGAAAATTATATGAGCGACAATTTCTCCGAACGAAATCGTAAAAATCGCTTAAATTGCAAAACAATCCGAAAGGTTCTAAAACGAGATAAAAGCCCACTTACGGTTTTAGATGAGAATGAGCTTAACTAATGAAGGTCTACTGGATATCCGCAGAAGATAAATGGAAAAGAAGATAATTGTCAAAGTCCCGAGATAATTACGGAAAAAGAGAAGATAAGGAAGATTTCTGCGAAGGATAAACTCGAATCAAGGCAGAAAAGGAAATTCGACCAACCTTGAAAACCTATATAAGAGAAGCAAGAGAGAGGGAGACACACACACGAAAATATCTGCAAATTAGCACTTAGAAAGTGACATGAGTGTTTTTATTGTTCTAGCAGGGTATAAATATCCTAAACAAATCACTATCAAATTAACACTAGTCTTAACACACAAATAGTACTTTTGCCAAAAGAGATCAGGTGTAGTACTTAGGGATCGAATCCACATAGAGCAAAGGCACACAATAGGTTTTTTATTTCTAAATATTAAGTTAGGTGAATATATATATTGGTGGCAATCAGTCAGTTAAGGAAATATTCTTTATCAAGAAGTAAGATGCAATATGGAAATATGCTAATAATGTAAATTTAGAAATATTCTAGTAAACTAACTTGATGCAAATATGAGTATGCTAGATTTAGGGTTTCAAGCTTAAAGGATTATAGTGGACAGGAAGCACATATATGTAATATACTAGGACTCAAATATTAACTATTCTGACTCTTTGAACTCCAACTCTCGTATGCGAGCAAAAGGAAAGACCACCGATCGACGGCTAAGGCATAGTGTCGATCGACGGTGAAATCAGAAGGAAGTGTGAACGAGATTTGATAAGTCCACCAAACTTATTAGACCAGCTCTCGCATGCGCCTAAAAGCCTAGTTCAATGGAGTCTATTCTGGCACAGAACCTACTCTCGTAGTCGTCCATGTCCTACTTTTGAGATCGTAATTAGCTACGCTAGAATACAAGAAGTAAGCACAACTCAATTGATGGATATTAACTTAACTAGCAATCTTACTTTTGGGCTAATCCATGATTGCTATCATTCAAGCCTAAATCTAGTTGATGACTACTCAGACATAATAAAAGAAAGAGCAATAGTCTGAATATAATGCATAGATAAAATACTAGGGTTCCAATATAAATCTCCCTAAGGAGTTATGAATCTTCTCCCCTAAAAACCTAAAACTATAAAGCTTTGTGAGTTGTGACAAGCCTGGCCTACGCTTGTACTTGCACACTCTGCATGCTCTGAATACATAAGCATAAGTATAAAAACACTAAAACCTAGGTCAAAACTCGTCCAGGGCATTCTTGTCTTTTGTCTTTTAAACTTGGTCTTTTCAATCAGCTATCTGCGAGTTGGGTGTCGATCGATGGAAATGTGCAACATCGATCTACCTTGGTATTTCATCATTGGTTGACTCCAAGGCTGTGTCATCGATCGACGACAGTCTGTACTGTGACTCCTCAAGATAGTCAACTACGGATCCTTCTCCTCTAAATGCTCCAAAAGCTCAAAGTATCTCCATTTATCTCAAAAATGTTCTTGGACCTGTAAATACTCTAAAACATATCCTAGACACAAATAATAGACCAAAATAGAGCCTAAAAATGGTAATAAATAGGCTATATCAACTCCTCCAGAATTAACCTTTTGCTTGTCCCCAAGAAAACTAAGCCTGTGAAAGAGGTTTTGAAAGCGGAGACTCACATAAGGTCTAAGTATAATTGTCACCTTACTTTGTTGCAACCACATCCTATCAAGTCAATCACATAGGAACTTTATATACCCTATCCTAGTATAGCAACCAAATCCAGTCTATACCGACAACTTAGCAAATACTATTTTGACTCACCTCTCTATTGATTTCATTTCTTTGCATAAAATAAAAGTGCATGCTTTACCTTGGGAATATCGATTAAAGGACACATGGACTCTACCTCTGCATGTATCTGAACAACTAGGCACAAAGTCTTCTCTAATTCTTTTCCCTTTTCTCTCTGAATCTTTCTAGATCTCAAACTTAATGGACAATGATGCTGATACATTCCATCTTGCCATGTCATTTTAGATGTTCCTCTTCTTTTTTTTTTCTCTTTTTTTTTCTTTTTCTTTCTCGACAAAGTTGTAGGCAAATAGTAGGTAATCGTTAATGTACCTACCCCCCGCTTCCAGAAATGTGTGATCGTTCCTCCGAATTAAAATAATGGGGTCATAGGTAATTTACCTACCCCTATGCATATCAGAAACTCATCTCAATCTTTTAAGCTATTAGGTAGATGCTGAAGAGAAAGAGAGAAGGGAACCAAAGGTGCAATGACTTGTACCTACAGACTTGAAGAAGGAATCCGATACAGTGCATACCAAGCCCCAAAGCAAGCATATAATGTCAGGATTTATTGTTGGAAATTAGCTTCGGTTCCTTCAAACTTTCTAAGAAAGTGTGATATAGTGGCAGGATGATCCACTTTGGTATCTCTAGTAATCTCTGCAAACAACCTTCTAAAAATGGTGCTAAAGTGTGGTTAGTGAATAATAAATCTTGTTCATAGTCCCCTTCTTGACTTACTAAAACTTTTTGAAAATCTTATATATATATATATATATATATATATATATATATATATATGTCAAATAAAACTCAAAACAAATCAACTAGGATTAGCGAACCTCCCCCAGATTTAATTACACTGTCCCAATGTAATCTGCCCTGGATTGGTTAGGAAAAATTAAATCATAAGTAAATAGATTAAGTAGGAAAACTCAGTACCAGACTCGGTTAAAGAGTATCGCTCGATGGTAGGCGTGTGTGGTTGATCGATGGTCGCAATCCAATGTCGATTGATGGTGCCTCTATGGTGTCGATCGATGGTGACACAAATAGTCTATAAAACCAAATAAAACTCGAAAGAAGTAGTAGTATAAGTAAAAACAAAATAAATGCTTAATAAACAATGGGTTGCCTCCCGCTCAGCGCTTGGTTATATTCTTTAGCTCGACGTTGTGAACACTCTGACTAGTATGAAGTTGGATCAACACTTGGAAAACAAGCGTCTACATCTTCTTTGTTGTTTTGAAAGTATGTACTAATGAAGTTCCTTATTGCTTCATCTCTTCTAGTTTTCTCATTCCTTGTAACTGTTCTGGCAAATGCATTAGAATGCATACCCTCTTGTAGTTTCTCAATATTGCGTTGTAGCATTCTAAGTTTGACAGCTGTAGTCTCCGATAAGTCCTCCAGTTGCTGAGAAATATCTTCCTTCACCAGGCTCTGAGAAAAGTAATCTCATCGAACCTATCTTCCAATTCTATCTCTGATGCCATCTTTTGTTCGTTGTCTTCAGTATCGATCGATGGGTGATGTGCCGTCGATCGATGCCAGTCCATCTACCCCATTCGCATGCTGTCTCTGAAAAGTATCCAAATATTGCTTCATCTCATCCATGCATGCAATCAAACCGGTGAGGCATGAGTCTATAGGATATTAGACATCATCCAATCTCTTGTAGAAATCATCCAGTGACATATCCTGAGTTCTGTAGATCGCATTCACAATATCATCAATGTCTTCTCATCTGTATGACTGTTGGTCCTTCCTAGAGATAACGATCTTTGCTGCATGTTCTGGTAAACAAATCTAGCTCTGCTCAAACAAATTAGCTCTCTCTAGAAATACTTTGATGTCTTCAGCTTGCACATATACTACTCTCCCATATGTAGCTCGTGCATTACCATTCTCATCTCTGTAAATGCCATACTTATCTTTCTTTTCCCAGCGGAAAAGTCTGTTGCCTTCAGTATCGAAATCTTTGTACCCTTGCTGCGATTAACGCCATATCGATCGATGTCCTGATGTTGGTGTCGATCGATGGTGGCTTGAAAGTGTATGGATCGGTGCAGATAGGTTTGTTCCTATGTTCCTCAATATCGATCAATGCTGAATGGTGTGCATCGATCGATGGCTGCTACTGCTGTCCAAATATATTATCCGATCCAATTGCCATAATAAGGGTATCTGCTACATTCTCCTTAGATAAATGTAGGATTATCCGATGAAGACTCTGTGCACGTCCCTCTGGGTCTCTGAAAATTCTGAACTCACCTGGTCTGAAATTACCAATATCTGTCTCTTCTTCTCCATGTTCGTGTTATGGTTCACATCTGATGTCATTCGATGGCCAAGAGTACCCTGTGTCGATGCTTGATTATCCACTCTCGCGTTCATCACCCAGCCAACATCCTCTGATGCTAGGCTGCAATATTCAATCTGCTCTTCCTCTCTGTAATCTTCATCGTATGCCTTTCGCATACTGGACATGTGTCGAACGATGGTGTATGGTGACGTCGATTGATACTACGATACTAAGACTATTGTGCGAAAGATGTTTCAGCTCCATTAGCCTGCAAGAATGTCTGCAATATCTTCCTCGTGACCATTAGTAGTATGCCATCCATAGCTCTTGCGTGACCGTCTCGACTTTATGATACCAAACTGTCTGGTTGTCAGATAACCATATTCCTTTCTCGCTTCTTCAGCTGATCTACTTCGGTTGCATGCTTCTTGGTCAGTATTAATTCCGGAATCGATGGCATAGGGATGCCATCGATCGATGTCGATTCCCGCGAATCGATG
>CAJHQP010009610.1:0-21747 GCA_905132765.1 Moricandia arvensis
AGTACCTTGGTTGGGATCCTATTAATGAGATAGCAAGCAGTCTGAACAGCATCACTCCAGAAACGCCTAGGGACATTGGTGTGGTACATCATGGATCTAGCAACCTCCATCAAGTGTCTATTCTTCCTTTCAGCAACCCCATTCTGTTGTGGCGTGTAGGGACAGCTGGTCTGATGCACTATTCCATGCTTATCCATGTGATTCTTGAAGCATGACTGGTGTATTCACCTCCATTATCAGACCTTAGTACCTTCACAGTAGCATTGTAATGGTTAGTAACATATGCTTGGAAGTTTATAAAGGCATCCAGAACTCTATCCTTAGATGGAAGCAAAGTGATCCAAGTGTATTTAGACTTTTCATCAATGAATGTCACAAAATACTTCTGATTGTCCCTAGACACACATGGGGATGTCCACACGTCAGAGTGAACTAGATCAAAGCAGTTCCCATATATAGTTTCAGATGCTGGGAAAACAGTCCTACAGTGCTTCCCTAATATGCAAGCCTCACACTCTAAATGATTGAATGATAAAGCAGGAAGAATCAGTTCTATTGCTCGAGTATGAGGATGACCCAACCTAGCATGCCAAGTAATGCTTTCAATCCTATCAGTAGCACTACTTAAACAAACAGAGTTAAAGGGTTTAGAGAGCTTAGTTGTGTGAAGGTGGTAGAGCTCATTTTTGACATCTCCTCTACCAATAACTTGTCCAGACTCCAGGTCTTGAAACTCCACCTCATTTGGCCTGAAGACAACTTGACAATTAAGGTCCACTGTTGCCCTCTTCACAGATATCAAATTGGATGTAAACCTAGGCAGGTAGAAAGCAGCTGAATCCTTCTCAAACAGTTTCAAGTTTCATATCCCCTCTATTGGAATCTGATCACCATTGGCTATCTTAACACTTCCTGTAGTGGCTTTAATGTCACTCATCAAGCTCCTATCACTGATCATGTGATGCGTTGCTCTAGAGTCAATGATGATAGGCTTAGTGATCTCTTCATTAGCATTGGACTGTCTGCTGCGCTTCTTGGCAGTGACCAAGGCTTGGATTTCCTTTATGTATCCTTCCCATTCCTTCCTGGTAACAAAACCATCAGCTCCTGTTGTCTCCTGATGTCTCATATCCACTTTCTTCTCCACTGAGCTACCCATGTAGGCAGAGTAAGAGCACTCTCCTCTAATCATCTGTTGCACAGCTTTCTTGGCCATTTTGACCTCCATATCTCCTTTTAACTGACCAGCCTTTCTACTCTTCCTTTGAGTATTTTTCCTTCTGATCCAAGTCATGGAAAGTCTCCTCAGCCTTCCCTTCTTGCATCTTGCACCATTCCAAATCAAAGTTTGTTTCTTGTTCTTCTTACACATCTCATGTGTATGCTGAACAATCTTCTGGAGTTCTTCCTTTCTTTTTCTCAGATTGGATCTACTCCCATAAGCTGTTACAATCTCACCCCTTGTATTGATTTCTTGAACAGCTCTTTCTTCATACTTCAGACTCCACGCCTGACCTTCTTCTGTAGCCATTTCTCTTAAAGGTTTCTCCTTTACATGACTTCTCCACAGCATACAGCTTCCCAAAGCTGCCTTTGCCCATCTGGACCAGATTCCACCATTTTCCTCTTCAGTCTTCACTGAAAAACTAGATCTTTGCTTTCTTTCACTGTTGAGACTGGTTGTCTTCATCAGAAAGACTTGACCAAACCCAGAACGCCAAAAGCACTCAAGAACACCAAAAACTCTCAAGAAAGAACCCAGATTTTTCGAAAAAGAAAAAAAAAACAGATCTGGAAAAGCTTGAGTCTTTATGAAGCTGAAGAACACTCGAGTTTCAAATCCAGGAAAGGTTGAGACTTTGAGATGAATCAACCAGAAAAGACTTTAGATCTAGTGAAAGAAAGCTTCAAACTTCAAACTTTCCTTGAATCTCTAGAAAGTTTCAACCTTTACTGTTAAATGAAGAACACACACCCAGATTAACAGTAACCTGGCTCTGATACCATGAAATCTTTAGAGAAAAAAAACAGAGAATAGGGAGAATAAAGAGAATAGAGAGAATGGAGAGAATACTCAGCTTCTTATTCTTATTTTCGTGGCTTTACAAGAGTTTTAAAGACAGATAGAAGAGAGAGAGAGAGAGAGAAACATAAGTGCATGACAGCTGTTTTCCAGCAGATCTAGTTTTGAATTTCAAACTGCCTGAGTCTTCTTCAAGTCTTCTTCCTCTCTTCTCTTGATCTCTTCTTGGTATTAATGTCTTCATGTACTCACTTATTTCAACACCCCGGACCGGCCGCCCCTGACCTAATAAGAACGATCCAATATGACCACTTAGGTCTACGTTGCCGCGATATTTTTCTATGGAAGTGGGCGGGCTGTTGTTAGAAGTTCGGCCCGTTTTTTTGTTGTCGTACGGGAGATATTGACCTTTCTAACCCATATTCAGTCGTACCGGCATGGCCCCACTGATTTGTTTTCGATCGGAGCATCAAGCAGCACAACCCGGTTCTACTTGACTAAGCCCCGTGCTCGTCCAAGGAGGGAGTTTGCTTTACCCAACTTCTTTTTTGATAACAAGGCAGAAACCTCAGACCTGACATTCAAAAGTTTCGAATGAAGAATGAAGAGTGCCCTGCCCCAGCAAGCACCTACTCAATTCTAATTAAAAAAGCGTGACTTTACTAAACAAGCAAGAAAAGCCCTTTTGCACTTCTTAGTAAAGCCATCGATTTTTATAAACGACATAATTTTGTGTAAATTTTATGCTATGTTAAGTTGGATGTGAGCATGATTATGTTGTTCACACCAAATTTCAATGATATAACTAAAAATGATCCAATTATTAGTATTGTTGTTGGTTTAATTCAAAATTGTAATTTTTTTTAGTGTTTTAAGTATTATAACACAATAAAATACATAAACCAATCGAATTCTATCAAAAGAGATGAGTTCGAGTTTTCAAATACCATTGTATCTTTTTGTGATGGTTTATAAAATAGTGGAGAATGAAGTTTTAATTTAGATGAACTCTTGTTTTGTATGATGTTAGTAATTGCTATTATTATCAATTATTGCTGTTTTTGGTATTTAAGTTATAATGAGGTTATTATGGTTATTTTATATATCTTTTATATAATTAATTACGTTGAATAGCTAACTAAAGAAGTAAATTTTTTGGCCTTTTTTATTTCGCTTATGTGATGTTTTTGGTTATATTTGCCTATGTATTATGTAACTAATCGTACTAATATGTTTATTTATAAGAAAATATAAATAAATTATAAATAAAAATTAAAGTCCAAACGGTGGCAAATGTATTATTATAAATAGAAAAAGTGAGCTTATCATTTAACAAAATTTAAACACATAATAAATCTTCAATTTAATTTAGAAATATTAATTCATTTGTATGTTGTTAATTAAAACCTCGGGATACACAACAGGACTGGTAAAGGGACCACCAGAGCCGCTACGAAGATGGACGGTACAGGCCACCCCGAAACAAAGCATAAACATACTAAAAACAGACTCGAGAAAGCAGACGTTCCAGACCCGAGAAGCTCCAAAACCTGAAAAGCAAATCAGTGATATAACACTGCTAAAAGGTCAAATGAACCAACCACTAGCACTGGGATGTGCTACAACGCCACAAGAAGTCACCGAGGCAAGGTCAAATTCCGAAGACAAATTGTATCCACCAAAACCCCCGCATTGTGCCGCTTCCGAGAACCAAAAAACAATTTCTTCACAATGTCTCAAGTTGATCTGATGTCAAACGAAACAACAGAACACCAGAAAGCACATGAGCAAGACGCCGGTGAAGTTAACCGGTACGCTAACCCAAAGCCTAAACTCGTGAAGCGAATGAACGGATGAGAGAGAGACCATCAGAGAAGCTTCCCTATGACTCGAAATATAAAATATAAATTGACCGAATATTATGGTAGGGTTCGTATCTAGCCAAATAGTGGTGGTCTTTTCTTTTGTTCATGTTAATTTTTTGTTCCTTTCCCTTTGAAAACTAAATTATCATTACTTGTCCAATTTTCGATTTCGATCCAAATAGTTAACATAATGGACTACAATAGATATTCGGTGCATCCTCTGACATTAGTTTAAAATGCATTCTAAACTCATATGAAAATATGATAGATAATCTACTCTATACCACTAAGTGTGTTTTCTTCCGGAGCTAACAGAATCAAACCATAGGGTTTATCAAAAAATGACTCTAAATAAATCTTAAAAATGATTTTAATGTTTGTCGGAAAATCATCATCTACCTTTCTTTTAAGCATTTGGTGGGGCTAAATATTGATATGATCTTCTTAATGTTTATATATGCTTATTTAGTAATTATAATGTTTTAAATTCGAAAGTGCATGATGAATTTCTAAATTAATATCTGAATTTTATTTCTAAATTAATCTCCTATGATTTGCTCTTGATTTTTTTTCAAATAGAGAATATGCTTTTTTCCAATAGTCACTTTATTTTACTCTAAAGTAAAAAAATATATATTATATTTATTATGTTTATACAACATTTAATATTAAAAATACAAATTTATCTATTTATATTGTGATCTTAACAGTATCTGGAAAATCTTGAAATTATTTTAACACTGAACTAAATTTATTTTATTATATATATAAAATTCAAATATACGATGTTGTTGGATTTAAAGTTAGAGCTTTGAAGATTTTTTATACTCTTCATTGTCAATAACTTGAGTCAACACCACTGTTGCATCTAGAAGTGTCTTAAATTTCTGTGCATTGTAAAAATCTAACATTCATTGGACCGACGTAGTATGTATCCTTATCAAGTTTGATATTGGTTTAAGAAAATCTACTATGTATTTCTATAGGAAGAAGAAATTGGGTTTTAAGGCTGCTATAAATATGAATTTAAAAGATTGTAATATAATTCACTCATATGATAATATACAAACCCTAAACGAGTATTTGCCTCAGTAGGTTTTGCCCTCTTTTGTTTTTTTCGAGTTGATTCGCGTTTGTTCACAACAATCACTTTTCTGAATCGCTGAGTTATATTGTTTTGATAGTTGAAGTGGTGAAGCTTGTAAAACGTTACCGATTTGATTAACTTAGTAAAGTTAAGATTTTAACCTCTGGAGTTAGTCGGTTAAGCGTAGTTAGTGTAGAGAGAGAAATGGAAACAAAGCTGCTCAAAATGAAACCGGGGACGGTTCTAAATCTAGGAGAGGTCAAGGTGTTAACCAGATGCTCACATGCCTATGCTCTTGGAGCTGCTACAAGTTCACATGCTCTGGAATCAAGCTTCTTCATCACGACATCAAGCTATGGACTTGTCCGTCGTGCCTTCTCCTCCGCCTCGGCGTACAAGCTTCAAACCATAGCGACTCTGGGGTGATGCGTCGTCTCCTCCTTCGCGTCCTCGGCTCTCTCAGATCGAAAGCTCAACAACAACAATGTCCAAGTTTCTCATAATTGCATCTTTGGTCTTGAATTTTTTTTGCTTCTTTTGATTTTGGCCCCAGAGTCTTACAACATACATATTTCTTTATATTTTTGATCCAAAGTTTTAGATTCTTTCTTCTAACCTCTATTAATGAGCAACATATACATCAAAAATATTTAAAGACATCCTAAATTATATGATTCACATTTAAAATAAAGATTCTTTCATTTAAATAATTATAACTGATTTTGTATTATAATTTTGAAAAGTATAATAACTTACTACTCGATAAATTATTTTAAATATTTTATAGCTTGTAGACATAGTATATTTGAATACATGCTATATTTATAATAAAAATTTAGTGCATAAAAATGATTTATAGTATTATTCAATATATCTATTTTATTTATTTTAATATTGTTACATTTTAGATTTTATCATATTTTAAAAAATTAGGAAGTTGATACGATATTCATCCGGTATACACTACGATGTACGTTAAGGTGTATATCATAGTATAAACTACAGTGTTTACTCCGGTATACACTACAATGTACAACCCTCGTGTACATTATGATATACTACACCCTAGTAAACACTAGGATGTACACCTTGGTATATACTAGGGTGTACATTCCCGTATACACCACAGTGTACAATTCGGTATACGCTATTGTGTACACTACATCGTACATTTCCACAGTAAATTTTGTGTACACGTTGCTATGCACTACGTTGTGCTATATAGGACTACGTGTTTTATTAGGGTTCAAATATAAAGTATAGTGTTTGCCGACAACAAAAGGTATAGTGTTTTATTAAAGTTTACTATATGGAGTATATGGTTCAAGATTTAGGATTTAGGTTTGAAGCTACGGTCTAGGTTTAGCGTTTAGGGTTTCAAGTTTATTGTTTAAGGTTTAAAAGTTTGAGTATATGATTTAGGGTTAAGGATTTATGGTTTAAGGTTTATGGTGATGGTTTAGTATTTGATTTAAGGTTTTGAACAGTTTTTATGGTATCCACTCGAATCGAAATGTGTAATTTCATAAGAGAAAATGAAATTAGTTTTCTAGTCATTATAAAACTCCATAAGTTCCAGTGGTATTTCTCATTTCTGATCCATTTGGACCTCTTTCTAATTATATATTGTTAAAATTTTAATGTTTAGACTTTGGAGTTTAAACACTTTACCTTAAATACTTTACCTTAAACACTTTATCTTGGAAAAGAGGGACCATCTTGTTTTTCCAATGTAAGTACTCAGAGGAAGTCTGGAAAGGGTTAACACAAGGACTGCTCTCTACACGCTATACCAATCAGTGGAGTGACCTTCTGCAAATACTCTCGAGCCTTGTTATGTATTTAGGCAACCTTGTATGGTGCCAAACAAGGCAGGTTTCTCTTCAAATATGTATTTAGGCAACCTTGTATGCTCTTTGGTGGGAAATAAACCAACGGAAACACGGTGAAGCTCCCACCAGGACGATACATATGATCAAACTGGTGGATAAGGGTGTCCGCAACAGGCTGGAAATATTCAGAGGAAGGCATGGAAAGCATGGACATGCCTTCGAGAAAGGCTTCTCAAGATGGCTTAAAACGAGATAGAGGAAATATAGTTGTTTTTGTCAAAAAAAAAAATAGAAACAATGCAACAACAAATGTAAAAACGATTTTTTTGGTTGAATAATTTAATATTCTTTCAAAAAAAAAACCATAAATCCTTAACAACACCTTCAACACTAGACATGTATATATGTACTTGATCTTGACATCCTTTCCAGCAAATTAAACCAAATAGTCTGTTTTCTTTTTATACATAATTTAATCAATTTCACTTTTAGATACTCTATACCATAGTTATTCATTAAATCAAATATATCAAAACTCCTAAAACATATTTTAGTAGTTTGTAATCCCTCCAATTTTTTTATATTTGACGTTTTAGAAAAAAGCACATAGATTAAGAATCATTTAATTTTCTTTCATTTCCTACACAAAAACATCATTAATTGTTTACCTAACTACAATTTAATCCCATGATCTAAAACTCCCAGCCTAGACAGATTACTCTCCGCGTATTCGCTACGTTGTGGTCATCCATTAGTTTCCTCCTCAGTCTGATTTTTCAAACATTTTACTATTTAACTTATTGAATTAGAATTAACCTGTAAATTAAATAAAAATATAATATAATCTTTAAAGTTTTATAATTAATTACATTTGAACTAAAATAAGTTAAAAATTTTAAAAACCAAAATTATAAATTTATTATATATTTTAAATTAATTTATAAAATGTCAAAATAGTCTAAAAAGTAGTCCCCGATTAATCCATGTTTAACTTCTGATTTTCTAGTTAAGCGCTAGGCCAACCTTGCCGCCCGATAGCGTCTAACGAATTCTTGATCCTTGATTTAACCAATAATAAAATAGAAAATATAATATCATTTGTTATAAAACATTAATTATTAATAAATTTTACATATAAAATTAAAAACGCCAAATACTTTGGAACAGAAAACACCTCTAAAACGTCAAATATAAAAAATTGAGGGAGTATTATTTTTAATCTTCTATAAACCATAAAATAAAATTTTCTATCGAAGAAAATTTGTTATGCATAAGTTGAATATAGGTAGTTTCAAGTTACTATTATTTAAAATTATGCAATAATAATAATAAAATATTAATTTTTGAGTTAATATAAAATATCGAATTCTAGAAAAAATATGGACTAAACATATTCAAATTAGAGTTTGATATTTTAATAAATAGTGTGTAATTTTTATTTTTAATTTACATAAATACTTCATCTTAATCTTAGAATACTACCATAAAATTTTATATGTTTACAATTGGTATATTATATATAATTAACGGTTTCATTAATGGTGTCATAAAAATTATTTAAGTAGCAGAGATTTCAAAATTTGGTTTAGAAATTTTGGGCGCTTTTTATGATAATATGGAAAGAAGTAAACAAAATTTATGTTTAACTATATGTAAGAAAAAAAATATTATCTCAACATCTTTGTCAATAAACAAGCCAGAAATTTAGAATTCTATTTTGGATCTAACCTACTAGCAATGTGTAATATTTCATTTTATTAGTTTAGAATCATATTTTGTCAACAAACTTAGCCAAAGATTTATAATCCTATTTTGTACCTAACCTACTAGCTACGTGTAATATTTTAATTAATTTTTTTTTAAATATTATTTTAGACCTAACCTATTAACCATGTTTAATATTTAATTTTTAAAGACGACACTATAAAAATTTTAGGCTTTCCTTTTTTAAAGACGGCACTATAAATTTTTATTTAATTAATACTAGCATATGTACACTATATATACACAATATAATTATGAAGGGGAGAGCATAGCAGAGTTTTTTTAAATGAATGGTAGTCTACAAAACTTCAAAATATTGAATGGTCAACACTACTTTAAAAAAACAAGAATCGCTTTTGAAAACACAGAATTTTAAATTTAAATTTAAATTATTTTCAAAATGAAAAAGGTAAAATAAAAATAAAAATAACTTAGGGTATTTCAGAAAACCTTATAAACATAACATCAAATCATGATTATATCTAGATAATCTTGAAAATTATGATTCTGCAAAAAAGTTGTTTTTGCTGCATTTGATTGTGATTTATGATGACAAAACATAGCGAGTTTATAATTTAAGTAAAAAATAATGAATCTAATAAATACATAAAGTTTGACTATAATGCATTATTATTTTACTAAAGTTGAGAGATTTGACTACTTTTTGAGCAAATATTTGACTATAATAATTTGCTATTTTGGCAAGATAATATTATAGAAAATTTAATTTTTCATGCATTTAACTTATGTTTTATTTAGCAATGTATTTTTATCTTTTTCTATTGTAAAATATATACACAATAGAAAATTATACAACGTGAGGGAAAACATGAAACTATAGGAAATAATGAATGTAAAAAGAATAATGTGAAGTGTTGAACCTAATTAATATTTAGATTTTACCACATCTTCATACAAATAATACCCATTAATTTTTGATGATGTCGAATAATTAATATTTACCATTTATTAATACAAAAATTATATCCTTTGTTGATTTCTTTAGTTTCCTGTTAATACAAAAGATATTCATTGATATGTGATTGGCAATCATACATAACCTATAACGAAAAACCCTAAATAAATAAAGTTGAACCTAATTAATCCATGTTTATTTTCATTTTAACTTTCTACAAATTATTTTTTGAAACTTTACCTGGGTAACATGCTGATAAATAAAAAAAATCACTTTTTGAGTATCCACACCGCACAATCAAGTATATGTAACCAATATGGCAATATCAATAGAATGTTGAGAGATTGATGAATATGTAAACAGTTTGGAAGACAAGGTAAATTAGGGGAATGAAAAGAAGTTTGTGGGAGAAACACGAGAGAAAGATAAACAAAGAACAAATGAGTACACAATTAGTTAAAAACAACAGTTCATTGTCTCTATCTCCCAAATATTTATTATCTAAACTTTTTTTTATCATGATCTTTCATAAATGACATTGATTTAATTGTTGAAGGTTTATTAGTATGAATCTCTCACAAATTTTACTATTATTTAGTTAGAAAAATTCATGCTAAAATCTCTTCTTTGACATGATTTTCAAAATTTTACGAGATGTTGATTAAATATCAATATAATTTATGTTGATATGTTAAATTATTCAATTAAAGATAGAATTTGAATATTTAGCTGGAATTTGGAAGGCAACATCATCTTCATAAATAAAAGAGACATATATAGCTGAATTTTATCTTGCAGAAGATATAAGAGATTCTTTTTTTTGTTAAATAAAATAAATAAAACTAACATGAGTATCCATTATTAAAAGAAAAAACTACATAAGCTTTTGATGGAATTTAAATTAAAGAAAGGACACCAAATAGTTGAGAATTGAGATGCAGACAAATACGAAACAAAGAGACTTTAATTAACTTCATCAACTATGTGTTGACATGAAGAAAATATGAGAAGTTAGGCAAGCACTATCAAGCACTCAAATGCAAGTGGAGAAGTTAGGCAAGCACTATCAAGCACTAAGTTTCCACTCAACTCCACTCACCTTGCCACTCAACTCCACTTACCTTTGTTTATTTTTTTCTCTCTTGTTGCTTATACATTTCAATGTCTATAAATTAACCTTGTTTGTAACACATTTTGAATAAGGAAATAAGTTTCTCTCCTTCTTAGTCTCTTGTCACACAAACTATTTGTTCTTATTTGTTCTTGAGTGTTCATACTCTTTCTCTTCATAAATCATCAATTCTAACATGGTATCAGAGCTTTAAGCTCCTATTTCATTCCGCAAACCTTTTCTATCTTTCTCTTTTCATTCAGCAAAGCTTTTATGTTATTCTCATTCCGCAAATCATAAAAATGGAGAAGAAAAACATAATTTCCGTGACCCTTGAGGGTCCTAATTATCTATCATGGTCAAGAGTGGCCAGAATCACCTTGGGATGTCATGGACTTTGGGACAGCCATATCATGAAGGCTGGAACTTCAAAGAGGATGGCTGAAGAAGATAGATACGTGAACAACCACAACCAATGGGTTCAAGAAGACCAGCAAGCTCTGGCTCTCATTTGTAACTCCTTGTCAAAACCAATCATGAAGATCAATTCTCACATCAAAACCGCCAAGAGACTTTGGGAGAGTCTTCAAACCGCTTATGGGTGTTTATGGGAGAGTCTCCAAACCATCTATGAGAACGACCGGTTCCTCAGCTTTCTCCTACACCTAGACTCATCATTCAACACACTGATACATAATTTCTTTACTGGAAGAAAGATTCCATGCCTAGATGATGGTGATCCTCTCAAAAGCCAGCCGGATAAATGTAAACCCAAGGAGCAGCAAGCAATTCAAGGGAGAACCATGTATTCTGCTCACATGAGTGATTCAACTGAAGACATGTGGAGAAATCAAGCTGGTACGACCTCATCTGATGGTTTTGTGACCAGAAAAGACGCCAATTCCTTTATCTGGAGCACTGTCTTGGCTCTCATTGCTTCCAAGAAGGCTGGTACACATTCTCTTGACTCTAAACCTATCATAATAGATTCAGGAGCAAGCCATCACATGATTTGTGATAGGAACTTGATTAGTAATATCCAGCCTGCCGTAGGGAATGTAGTCATAGCAAATGGTGATAAGGTGAAAATAGAAGGGATAGGGAACCTTAGAGTGTTTGATAAGGAATCTACTGCCTTGTATATGCCTGGATTTTCATCTAACTTGTTATCAGTAAGAAGGGCTACGGTTGATTTGGGCTGCCAAGTTGTGTTCAGACCAGATGAAGTTGAGTTTCAAGACCTGAAGACAGGAAAGATCATTGGAAAAGGGCACAGCCATCAGCAGATGTATCATCTTGAGAGGAATATGGTGCCGGAATCATCTATGCCTCATTGCCTGGCTAGCACCGTTAATGGCGCTGAGAACACAATATGGCATGCCAGATTGGGACATCCCCATACAAGAGCTCTAAACCTGATATTCCCGGAGGTGGTGTCTAAGAATGAAGAATGTGAAGCCTGCATATTGGGGAAGCATTGTAGGACAGTCTTTCCACGGTCTGGCACCACCTATGAGAGATGCTTCGACTTGGTTCACTCTGATGTATGGACGGCTCCATGTGTGTCAAGGGAGAATCACAAATACTTTGTCACCTTCATTGATGAAAAATCCAAATACACCTGGTTGACACTGATTCAGTCCAAGGATAGGGTGCTAGACGCCTTCAAGAATTTCCAAGCTCATGTCTCCAACCACTTCAATGCCAAGATGAAGATCCTCAGATCAGACAATGGTGGAGAATACACAAGTCATGCATTCAAACAGTACCTGGCTCAACATGGAATTATTCATCAAACAAGCTGTCCATATACTCCTCAACAAAACGGAGTTGCTGAAAGGAAGAACAGACACCTGATGGAGGTAGCCAGATCAATAATGTTCCACACCAACGTTCCAAAAAGATTCTGGAGTGATGCGGTGGTGGCTGCTACTTATCTGATCAATAGGACTCCAACACAAGTCCTCAAAGATCTATCACCGTTTGAAGTCCTTAACCAGACCAAGCCGGCTTTGGACCACTTACGGGTGTTTGGATGTCTCTGCTTTGTGCTGATACCAGGGGAGCAGAGAAACAAACTGGATGCCAGGAGCACAAAAGCGATGTTCATTGGCTACTCTCCAACACAAAAGGGGTATAAGTGCTATGATCCAGTAGCCGGAAAAGTTTTAATATCAAGGGATATGAAGTTTGTGGAAACAAAGGGATATTATGAGGAGAAGAATTGGGATGATCTGAGGGACTTACCACAATCAGAAAGAGCCACAAACCTCAGAATCATTTTGGAGAACTTCGGCATTGACATGTCTCCAGCAACTCAAGAAACAAGAAGGAATATCCCTGAAGCTACTGCACCTGTTCCAGAAGCTGTAGTTGAAGAAGATGTGATTAATGAAAATGAAGAAATTGCCCATCCTGACCCTGAAGGGGGGAATCAACAAGAAGCTCATGATCAGGATGAGACCAAATCAGAATCAGTTCCTGAGACTCAAGATCAAGTTCCAGAAGAAACAAATGAGGCAGCACCTGATCAGATACAACCCTTACGAAGGAGCACAAGAATCAGGAAACCTAAAGTCTACTTCAATGCTAAAGCTGTGGCACATCCAGTGAGTGCAGTATGCTCGCTTGCTCACTATCCAGAAGAACATCAAGTCTTTATGAGTTCATTGGACCTGGAATGGATACCAAGAACATATGCAGAAGCTATGGAAGATGATGAATGGTGGAAATCGGTGGATGATGAAATGGGGGCCATGGAGAGGAACAACACCTGGTATGAGACAGAACTTCCAAAAGGGAAGAAAGCTGTGACCAGCAGACTCTTACATACCATCAAGTACCTTGCAAATGGGAAGCCAGAAAGAAAGAAGACCAGACTGGTGGCAAGAGGATACACACAAGTGTATGAAGAAGACTATCTAGACACCTTTGCACCAGTGGCCAAGCTTCATACAATCCGGATTCTCCTCTCATTGGCAGTGAACCTAGAATGGGATTTTTGGCAAATGGATGTGAAGAATGCCTTCCTACAAGGTGAACTAGAAGATGAAGTGTATATGAGACTACCTCCGGGGATGGAAGACATGGTGAAACCAGGGAATGTCCTTAGACTCAGAAAGGCGATCTATGGCTTGAAGCAATCACCAAGAGCTTGGTACCACAAGCTAAGCACTACATTGAATGGAAGAGGATTTGTGAAGTCTCAAGCGGATCACACACTCTTCACTTTCACCAGCAAGCAAGGGATTGTGGTAATTCTAGTCTATGTGGATGACATCATCATCACTGGTAGTGACAAGGAGGGGATCAGTTCAACGAAGACATTCCTCAAGGCTGCATTTGACATCAAAGATCTAGGAGAACTAAAGTATTTCCTCGGCATTGAGATGTGCAGATCAAAAGAGGGATTGTTCATGTCTCAAAGAAAGTATACTCTGGATATTCTAAAAGAGGCAGGAAATCTTGGAGGAAGACAAGCCAAGACACCACTTGAAGAAGGCTACAAGGTACTGCGAGAGGGGGAGTATGAAGATACTCCATTTGATGATGTCAAGCAGTATAGAAGGATGGTTGGAAAGCTGATATATCTAACTATCACCCGGCCAGATGTGTGCTTTGCAGTTAATCAAGTAAGCCAGCACATGCAAAATCCCAAGGTTCATCACTGGAAGATGGTGGAGAGGATCCTAAGATACTTAAGAGAAGCTCCGGGTCAAGGTGTATGGATGGCTTGCAACAAAAACACGGAGGTTATAGGATATTGTGATGCAGATTGGGCTGGAGACAGAGTTGACAGAAGATCAACTACCGGCTATTGTACTTTCATTGGAGGTAACTTGGTTACATGGAAAAGCAAGAAACAGAAGGTAGTGTCTTGCTCGAGTGCTGAAGCAGAATACAGATCAATGAGGAAGCTAACCAGTGAGCTTATCTGGATAAAGGGGCTTCTAGGCGACTTGGGGATTGAGATCACCACTCCCATAACCATGCATTGTGACAACCAAGCCGCAATACACATTGCTTCCAACTCAGTCTTCCATGAGAGGACAAAACATATAGAAGTGGACTGCCATAAGGTGAGACAGGCAGTAGAGCAACAAATAATCCTCCCATGCTACACAAGAAGTGAGGATCAGCTGGCTGACATCTTCACCAAAGCGGCCAGCAGCAAAGTTTGTGAGTCCATTCTTCCGAGACTAGGACTCATAAATCTTCCATGTCAATGATCCCCTCACCGTGGAGTGTTCTACTCTTTTTCCTTTGTTTGGTTTTTATCCCAAGTGGTTTTTTCCAAGTAAAGGTTTTAATGAGGGAATACTTCATGGCTTTCCAAGCTTGACACTTACTACTGTCAAGCTTGAGGGGGAGTGTTGACATGAAGAAAATATGAGAAGTTAGGCAAGCACTATCAAGCACTCAAATGCAAGTGGAAAAGTTAGGCAAGCACTATCAAGCACTAAGTTTCCACTCAACTCCACTCACCTTGCCACTCAACTCCACTTACCTTTGTTTATTTTTTTCTCTCTTGTTGCTTATACATTTCAATGTCTATAAATTAACCTTGTTTGTAACACATTTTGAATAAGGAAATAAGTTTCTCTCCTTCTTAGTCTCTTGTCACACAAACTATTTGTTCTTATTTGTTCTTGAGTGTTCATACTCTTTCTCTTCATAAATCATCAATTCTAACACTATGGTTGGTTTTGGTTTGGAAGTCCAGAAGATGGTCTGGAAGATGTTGATGCACCATCATCTTTATGAACATCACAATGATCATTATCTCTCATCCCAACGGTTTCATCCACGTTCCTTCGTGCATCCACATCTGGGAGTCTTGTACATTGATTCTTCTGACCCTCATTTAATTCCAACATTTCATTAATAAAGGCAAACAAAGAGAGTTCTGCAAAATCACTAGATATTATAAATATTAGAATATTACAGTACCTTATCCTTGATGATCCTCAATTCATTATTTGATGAATCTATTTCTATTTTTAAATTTTTGAGAGTATTTTCGAGATCCAGTTGATAACCAACATAACCACATATGGGGTCTTGTATGCGAGCCTCTGCCTCGTAGCAGAGAGCGTTAACAGCACGTTCACGTTGATGATCGTCTTCAAGTTTATTCATAATCCTCCAGAGACTTTGTACTCCAAAAATTTTATTAACACGATCAAACTTTTCAGGTTCTGTTGATGGGAAATATTGTGCCATAACACATGGAACCCCAAGTATACAAGGGCCACCGTTTTCAAATTTGCATACAGAACATATTGCTGAATTCATTCTTCTTCTTTTTAGGCTTTTTCTTTAATTTTTCAAGACGGCACTATAAAATTTTTTTGATTAGTACTAACATATGCACATTATATATATATATAGATAAAATAAGCTGATAAACAAAGTTACACAACTGAATTATGAAGGCAAGACCATACTAGAGTTTCTTGAAATGAATGGTAGTCTACGAAACTGTAAAATATTGAATGGTTCATACTACTTTAAAAAACAAATCAGAATCGCTTTTGAAAACACAAAAATGAAGAAGGTAAAATAAAAATAGCTTATAAGTTAGGGTATGTTAGAAAAATTATTATAAACATATTAATCAACTCATGATTATACCTGAAGAATTTTGAAAATTATGATTCTGCAAAAGAAATGTTTTTTCCTGAATTTGATTGTTGTTTTTGATACAAAACATCTTGAATTTATAGGCATATCTAAAATATAGTTTAAGTAAGAAAATAATGAATTTAATAAATACATGAAGTTTGACTATAATTCATTATTATTTTACTAAGGTTGAGAGATTTGACTATTTTTTCAACAAAATATTTGACTACAATAATTTACTGTTTTGGTAAGATAATATTATAATCAATTTAATTTTTCATGCATTTAACTTATTTTTATTTATTTCTGTATTTTTATCTAAAATTTAAGTATTAAATATGAACACCTACATGATACATGCATAGTAGCTACATGTCCATGAATAAGAATCAAATTGTCATAATTGCATTATACCAATTTGCAATCAGTGATTTATTGGTCTATTTACGATATTTGTCATCGTGAACCCTAATGCGTTAACGAATGTGTCAACACCACCAAGAACTATATCCACAAGCAATGATTTGACATGACTCAATGAGCGAGGGACTTTTTTTTTTTTTTTGAACTATTTCTTGCATTAAATAAAAATAGGAAAAGTAGCAAAAGTGGAGTTAGGCCCACTTTAATACAACCGAAAAAAGAGAAGAAACTAAAAAATCTAGCAAGATTAGAGAACAAATGTAAACGTGAAAACCCAAAAAACAAAAGAACCTATTAGCCTTGATTAAATAAAGAGGAAATGGGAGTGGCCCATAAGGTAAGCCCAAGTGGAGAACCAGGAGCCCAATTCGAGAGTCCTTTGCTGCGATGAAACCAATACGAAGGAGAATCCCTAGTTACGCTGGAACGAGAGAGACGAGGTCGTGATCGTTCAGAAAAGAGAGAACCAAAGTTGGATCAAATCACTTGCTAGCAAGTTATTTTGAGGTCTGAAGGCTGAGATCCTGTTTTTGATCACATTTGAGATTTTCTTGGTAACTACATCAGGAGGTCGATGATTACCTCTATGAAGCCGATCATTCCGTTCCCACCAGAGCTCGTAGATTGTGGCTTGCCAAGTCATGACAGAGAGGTATTTGATGTGTCGTGTTCCAGAAAGAGACATGAGAGAGTGAGAAGTGTCATCCCAAGAGTTCGATAGAGGCTGGATACCAAGCCTCACGGAGAAGTGATTCCAAACAGCTGTTGAGTAGGGGCATGAGAAGAAGAGGTGATTTCTACTTTCATCTTCCTGGTTGCAGAGCAGGCATAACGGATCCGTTTGGAGACCCCATGATAGCAATCGATCTCTGGTAGGGCACCTATTGAGGAGCATTAACCAAGCGAGTGTTTTGTGTTTGGGAATACCTTTTTTGAGCCAGATGATAGGGAACCAAGGGACTGAGGGAGCAAGATCCAGAAGAGAGTGATAGACTGAAGAGCTAGAGAATGAACTCTTTTCTCTGCCATTGATTATCCAACGGGGTTTACTCGGAGAGTCAGATAGGGTGATAGTAGTAAGGTAGGTTAGTAATTCCTCCATTTCCTGAGATCTTGCTGAGTTGATAGCCCAACGTCCGTCCCTCCAGACGTCTGCTACAGTTGAGGACATGGGAATTCCAGTAAGTCGAGGTCCGTTTTGACCTATGAACTTGATAAGCTGCCCAAATTTGGTCCAAGGATCACTCCAAAAACTGATGTCAGTTCCATCGCCTGGGTCAATATGGAGCCATTGAATAGCTGTCTGTCTCTCCACAAGAATTTGCTTGAATAACCAGGTATGAGTTTGCCTCGGTTTCATATGCCAAAAGCTTTCATCTTTTATTACATTGTCTCGCATCCAGGTCGACCATACTGACTCTGTTCTGAATACTAGGATCCAGAGGAGCTTGATTGTGCAAGTACGGTTCCAGAGCTCGAGATTGCGAATGCCAAGCCCACCATTTTGTTTTGGCTGAGTGACCTTCTCCCAAGCTACTCTAGCTACATACCTGCCCTCTAAAGTTCCTTTCCATAGAAAAGCATTGCACATCTTGTCAATTGCATGGATGCACTCTTTAGGTAAAACAAAGGCTCCGCACCAAAAGTTTGTTATCCCAGCTATAACAGTAGAGATCAATACCTGCCTTCCTGCAAATGACAGATATTTTGATGTCCAAGCATTAATTTTTGACCTAATTTGCTGCAGTAAGGGTTCGCAGTTGGTGATTGAGAGCTTTCTGGAGTTGAGAGGCAGTCCTAGATAGCGCATTGGCAGAGAGCCATGTGATATGCCCGAAGATTCAACTATGTCATCCATTTCTGAATCAGATAGCCCACTTGGAAAGAAATAAGACTTCTCTATGCTGATGGATAGTCCAGAAAAATCTTCGAATTCTTGGAGAACTTGCAACACGCCTTGGACAGAACTGAGAGAACCATCAGTGAAGATTAAAAGATCATCTGCAAAACAAAGGTGAGTGAGGTTTGACTCTTGACAGTTTGCGTGATATCCAAATCTTCCTGATTCTGCAGCTGCATTTAGTTTTTGAGAAAGTGTATTCATGACAATGCCAAATAGGTACGGAGATAGAGGATCCCCCTGGCGAAGGCCTCTAGTGCCATTAAAGAAACCATGCAGTCTCCCATTGATTCTAACAGTGAAAGTAGGGGAAGAGTAGCAAGAGGACAACCATTGAACAAAGTCGCTTGGGAGGTTAAGGGCTTTGAGGCAGGTGGAAAGGTAGTCCCATCTGACAGAGTCAAACGCTTTGGCAATGTCAATCTTCAAGGTAAGCTTCTTCTGACCTCTATGGTTATGTATTAGAAGCAGAGTTTTCTTTTCACTTTCATTGCTCTACTTCATGGAGCTTTAAGAGGAAGGAGCTAGCAGTTTTATGACCAACCAACCTCCGAATCTCTGAGCAAGACCACTGTTGTGTCTTGCGTCCTCAAATCGACTCCGCAGCCGTTATTCAGGGTGGTGCAGTATCTAGGTGCTGCATACCGGTCCCAAGCTCGCGACTCGTGGTATAGAGCATGACAGCTGCGCAACAGCTCACTGCTGAGTGCGTCATACCCCGGTGTGCTCTTCTTCGCGCGTCCCATGTGGTGTCCCGGTATATTCGCTTCTAAGCTCTATGCAATTGCTCATCTGCCTTTCAGCCAGAAGACACCGACTACTCTTTCATCGTCACCTCCGAAGAACATCTCATATGACTGTTCCAGGGCCTCGTGATCAGTTTAATGTTTCCTAGACAACTCTCTTCCCTCTATTGATCACTAGTGCCGTGATCAACGAGAGTAGCTGCTGAAACAGTGAACTGTTCTGATTGAATTGTATTCGATCTCTAAGTCTATGATTCCACTGTTGAACTCTTTGCTCTGAGGTAAGTTCACTTCCAGATATCCGCGTCTTCAATGTACTCGAAAACACGTCTCAATCTCTTGAAATCATCCATCTCTCTGCAGTTTCCTCGAGACTCTTCCATCAGCTTCTGAGTAAAATAGTCAAAGGCAATGGTCGCACCGCTTCTTGTAATATCCAACACTTTGGTGAACGTTCTTGCAAGTGGAAGAGACATCCGCGAGGCTCTGCAATAGCGTTTATGGTGGTCGAGGATGATTACATTGTCTACTTTGGTAGCAGACTTGTTGACGAAACCAGGCGGTCCTGTGAAATCAAGAAGATAGAGATGGCTGATGTCTTGAAGAGGAAGCTGGCTGATTGTAACTGGAGAGTAGACTGTGTTGGGAAGAAGAGAGATGGGATTGAGTTTGCTGAGAAGTAGAGATGAGCTGCCAAGGCTGCGAAAACACCGTCATGGCAAGGGTAATGTAAGAACAGCCACCTTCTTCTGGCACCATCTTCACTCCAAGATTCATTCCTGAAACCACAAACAGACATCATATACACAGGAATATAATGCAGAAGCAATCATCAAACAGTTACAGAAAACAATTTCACAGGACTAGAGAAAGTACCGAGTAGTTGAGGAAGAGGACCCCTGAGACAAAAACTACCGAACTAACAAACAAACAACAACCTGGAATCTAAGTAGGGTTCCCGTTAGTGTAATGACGAAAAACACCTTACATACCTCTCTATTCCTGACTCTGTTTATGTCTTAGATACGCATCATCAACTAGTAGTAACAGACGATATTGAGCTTGTTTTGCTGGACCAACACCTTTTTAAGGACCCTCTTCCTTCACTTTAATTTAGCACAACAGATAGAATACTGATAGCACAGGCTCTTTGCACTCTGTCGGCACTAGTGCCGACGCAAACATACTGCATCAACAGCATTACCTTCTATTCAGCTACTATACTTTACCGAGGATCTCCTCCTTTCCAGACTCTCACATAGCTTTGCAGAACTCTCAGCTATCTCTGCGAGGCTGTACGCCTTTAAAACGCACTTTCCTTCAAGATACCGTTGCTGCTTCTTCGACTGTAACCTTCACAAGCCATCGAAACATATCCTATACAGATAAGAATATCAGGGACGCACCTCTCCGAGGCATACATCTTCAACGAAGTAAGTTGCCTCTTTGCGTTTTGGATGCTAAACAGGACGGTAGTCATGTTGTAGCTTATAAGCATCTGGTTTCAAACCTTTTCACCATCTTCTTCCAAACTCTGGTAAGCTGATTCGAATCATCCTCACACATGAGAACCATTAATTGCAGTACAGTGTAAGTAACTGTGTGTCGGTTCGCATCCATGTTCTCTCATCTCTTCAAGATCCTGAGACGCTCGCTTGACTTCCAGCTTTTTTATAAGCGAGCTACATAACGTAGAGTAGATAGCTTTGAGTCTGCTTTAACCTCATCTTTAGCTTTAACGCCAAACTCAGTTCACCAACTTGACACAACGCTTTGATCAAGAGATGCATAGATTATGTACCGGTGGGACACACTCCATACACTTTTAACATATCCTGCTTCATCTTCAACGCTTCTTTCACCTTCAAATCCTTACCACAAACCTGAATAGCGTCCCGAATGTTACACCAGTGGGTTTTACCTTCTTCTTGACCATTTCATTCAAATAGCTTCAACGCATCATCGAAACACCCGCGTCTGAGAGTATCCATGTGATCAGTTATATTTAAGTACAAGCGTCTGGTACCTTACTCATCAACCTCGAAAGAACTTCCTTCATTTTATCGAAAGCATTACACTTTAAGAGCGCATTTCAACAGAGGAGTTCACTGACTTCACGGTTCTTTGCATCGGTATGAGGCATTTCTCGAACACGTGGATGGCACGAGATGATAATCTTCCACGGCCGAAGTAATTGATCACGTTACAGAATAGAATCTCTGTTTCTATATCGATTCTATCTCTATGCTGGAGGAGGACTGACGAGCTCGTGAACATCTTGGAGCCACCGAGTTTTCGTGATGATGAGATCGTAGCAAAGAAGCGAGTATCTGAAGGTTTTTGGTTGTTGATTCTTGATCAGGGGTTCGGAAAGCTTAATGTGCGGCGGAGGGATTATTTCTCGCGGCGGAGGAAGAGAGGCGGAGCCTGAAGGAGGAGACTTTATTCACGGTGG
>CAJHQP010009611.1:0-21737 GCA_905132765.1 Moricandia arvensis
TTAATTTCTCCACCAGCATGTGGAAGGCAAGACTCGACATCGAGCCTTCATATGATTGACATGTGGCTGCAGAGCAAAAATGTATTATTGGGCTGCATGTAAGAAAGTTCCAATGAATCACATGAGAGTTTTGAAGAAATTTGTAGCATGACTCGCCTTTTGAATGAGTTAAACACCTGATTTAATTCAAGGGTATGATGTTTCCATTTTCTTTCTCTGACAAGATTCAAGCTGGTTGAGAAGTCACTTGCCAATTAGTTCTCTCACTCATTGGTAACAAGTTCGATCAGCCTTCTTATTGTTCTTTCGGTCTTTTTTTTTTCTTTTTTTTTTTTTTTTTTTTTTTTTTTTTTTTTTTTTTATAGATACTTCCTCACACCAAGGAAAAACAATGGCGTTCACTTGAGGAAAGGATTACACTCTGTTTCCATGAGCATGGTGATGAACCATTTTGTGACTGCTTGGAGGAGCTTCAATTTGAATCACATAGAGTGGCCTCACCATGGATTTGGATGAATGATCATGATTCTGGGTTTTTTTCTATGATGGAGTTGATTGGGAGTATCACAATGCAAGGGAGACTCAGCTAGAAAGGGAAATTTATGACATTCAGGACAAATAGAGGGTTTGCATTCGACGCTGATTGGAAAATAGGGCTGGAAGCTCATCTAATAATTTCCTGAGTAATGGCTGAACCAGGAGGGCAACAATGTTGAGGCTAGTGGAGAGATGAACTGACTACCAAAAGTTAATTTGTTGCTTGAGAGTAATCAATGAGTTGTCTATGTTTGTAGAACAAACATGAACTGACCAGACTTCTAACATGAGGATGTGAGAAGAGGTTATCCTCATGGTGATGACTACCCATGAAGTTAGACTATGTCAATGCAGATGAACGCAGGCTTCAATTCTCATGATTTGCAGAAGAGTTTCCCATCAGGCGGGTGACTTGAAGGGACAGACACTTTTACTTTGTACCAGGGCAGAATCAGTTCCAGCCTTACGAACCAGGCAGAAATCGCAGAGCAGCAACTTCCAGTTTCTCTATCTACTGCGAACCACGCCTTAAGGTAATCTGAAAAAAATCTTGGTAATATTTTAACAGCAGCTACTCCAATGTCAACAAGGTCAGTTGAAAGGAATGAACAAGCAACTGCTAGCTCAATGACTAGATGGACACCAATTTTCTTTGAAGTTGAGCACTGAAGTACGATGTTGTCAGTAATCATATGACGAGTAGTAGATATCATCTGATCCAACACTATTATAAAGCTTTAGGATGCTTGATAAAGGGTTAGGACACCCACCAAAACAATAGGTTTTATCTAATCTTGTTGTTGTCAAGTTCGAGATTGACTCGATATTGTCTTCCTTGAATAGGCGTGTGGCTCATGTCCTAAGTATCCCGAGAATCATCCAAAACCTATATCTTTGATAATCTGAAAAAAAATGCAACTAATTCTCTTCTTACTGTTTATTTTTATTATTTATTTTCAATAAATCACATTGTCTTAACTTGAAATCGAACTCATAAAGAACCAAGTGTAAAACTGGTCCTTCTAAAACGGACACTCAAATATTACATCCAACCACTTTAGCTTACAATCAAACACTCAAATGTATAGTGTATCACTCAGGTAGGGCTGTTTAGGTTCGGGGATCAGTTAGTTTAGAGTCAGTTCTTACCTCAAACATCTGAGGTTCTCAGCCCCTCGTGTAGGCGCGGCGACGTATAGCTCTACGTCAGCAAGCCACACTCCGGCGCGAACTAAAGGGACTAATAAGGTCAACACCTCGGTACACATGGAACCCTTACCAGCCCTATTCTTCCAGAACCTCTGTAGGCGTGAGAACTTACATGAGCGTGCGATCGCATCATTGACCATTTTCTATACTCTCGCCATTTGCATATTCATTCTTGATCCCACTAGAGCGACGTGAGAATCAACGGAGTAACTTAAGATGCGACAGAGCAGAGAGACGAGAGACGATGTCAAGGTTCAAACCCAGCAACTAGAACCTTCTATCTCTGATCAAGGTTGAGAGCTAACTGGAGAATGCGCAAGGCACGTACCGCGCGAGGAGTGAGACCGTCTCCATACACATCGGTTCTTGGGACCTTCTCCAGCGGCAGTGACTTGCGTTGGCGGATGGCAGCGCTGTAGTGAGAGGTTCCTCAGACTAAACGGACTCGCGCGAGGAAACTGCATGTATTTCAGCGTATTTATTCATCCCGCTAGATACCTTTATTCAATCCGTCCCATCAAAGCATTCTAAAGATAAGTTGCAAAGATGTAGAACCACGGTTGGAACCGATGGTCCATAATTGAACAGTTCGTGGTCATGGCCTTTAGATCGATCAGGGTTGTGTGTTGTATGATTGTGCATTGTGTAATTGATACATGAGTTTCCAAAGACAAATTCCTACTTCACTCGACGGTGACGAACTTTCAAAGTCCCCACTTGAAGATCCAGGCGACGATGACGAGCTCTCCACCTCCGAACCTTCAAGCATGGAATCTCTCAGAGTAACCTAGCAATACACGCTTGACACCTCATCTTCACCATTCAAAGGAGCATCTAACCTCATTTCGACATACTCCGGCTCATGAATTGTTGCAGCTGGCGACTTCGACCATAACAACCTTAGCTACTACCGGACGACCATAACGAGACAGCCCTCAGTCCGCGAATGAGATCGCCGCACCCAAGCTCACTTCTCCACAAATAGTTTTCGAAGACACGACGAACAGAGCTGGCCGTGTCTGTTCATCCGCAAAAGTGGTCACTAGCTCTAAACCAACTCCACCATCTATCCGCGAGCTCGGACTGACAACCACAAGGACTCTCCACCACAACATCATTCTCCCGTGGTCATCACCTATGACTTCGCCTCTTCATCACGAGCGACGCCCATCAACGACCCAAGTGTACATGGTCCCACTCCTCCCACCAAGCAAACAAGGTCGCTGGTTCTAACTTACATCTCCTTCCAGTTAAAAATGAACAGCGGCGAGTGCCCAAATTCCGTTGATGGAGCCGCTCAAATTTCTTACCTCGCTTTCGACAAGAGACCTGGAATGGTCTCCTCGCCGCGAGCCCAATATGACGACCAATTAACTCCCCTCTGTGACGTCGAGCCCGACCACCAGACACCGCGAGCTCGGATTGGCATGACTAGGACCCTCCATGGCGACATCTCCACTCGTGCTCGTCGACCTCCCCCGATCTCTCAACACCAAGCCCGACGAGGAGTTGAAACCATCAAGGACCGCCATCGAGACGCTGTCTTCCGCGACCATCTCACCCCCTCTAGCGAGCAGTTCAACTCGGTTTGGCAAGTTGAGACCATCGCGACTAGAGGCCGCCATTGAGACACCATCTTCTGCGCCGCGCCTCTCTCTCTCTGACGAATGGTTCGGCTCAGTCTGGTCGCCGCGAGCTAAGACCATCACGACCAGAATCCACCACCAAGACACCATCTCCCATGCTTCGCCGAATCTCCTCCCGTTGACCAGAACCACACTCAGCGACCTCCCCCTGTCATCCATTTTTCTTTCCTCTACACAAAACTACCTCAAGCTTATCATATCTCTCTTTTCATTTTTTTAAAGAAAATAATATAAAAAGATAAAGCAAAATGAGATAGACAATGATCTCTTTAAGTTCTTGTAATCTCAGAACTTGTTATTTTTGATTATGAATACGAAATTTTCCGATCTCTTTAGATCTGTTATTATGGATTAAACAGTGACAACAATCTCCATAACCCACACCTACTCTCGGCCTTGCTTCATAAAACCCAATTGCAAACAGAAAGGATACCATATTTAGAAATTGAAACAAACCGGAATGAAAAGCAAACAAAAACCAAAGAAAGAAGAGCAAACAAGTGGTGGAAGTGAGCGAGTGTGTGTGTTGTGAGATCAACAATGTGGAGACGTTAGAAATCGCTATCCTGAGCATCTTTTCTACACAACTCTGAAGCGCAGCAAGCAGCGTCGACGATCTCCTCTCCTCTTCTTCCTCTCTTCTTCGTTTCCTTCTCGATCTTCCCCAATTTCATCAAGTAAACCACTCTAAACCCTAAAACCCTAACCCTTCGAAGTTCTCAGTGCTCTTTCTCTTTATTTTGGTTTGGGGTTTTGAAGGCGGTGAAGTGAGTTAGCGGATCCTGTCTTGGTTGCTGCGGGAAGAGCCAAGAGACATCTCTCGACTTCAACGTCGCGGAATCTCTGCTTCGTAGCCGGAGCTTCGATGATGCTTTACGCTTCTACTCTAAAGCCTTACGTGTTGCTCCTCTGCACTCCTTTGATGGAGACAAGAGCTTACTTGCTTCTCTCTTTCTCAATAGAGCGAATGTCCTTATGTAAACTTCCCTCTCTTTTCCTTAAGGTTCCATCACTCTGTCTCTTAACTTTGAGGCTTCTCTTGTTATAGAATCTGGGGGCTTCTTGAAGAGAGCTTGCGGGATTGTCATCGTGCTCTTCGGATTGATCCTTACTACGCAAAGGTTTCAACTTGCTTCTTTCATATAAAATAAAAGATTCCATTGTTAATTGCTATGTCGTCATTACAGTTTTTGCATTGATATTTGTTTCTCAGGCTTGGTATAGAAGAGGCAAACTCAATACTCTTCTTGGAAACTATAAAGATGCGTTTCGTGACATCACAGTTTCTATGTCTCTCGAGTCATCACTGGTGGGTAAGAAGCAGTACAGAGCGAACTGCTGGCTATTCCAGACTATCAGAATAAGCAAACATCTGAAAACACACGGAGTTTTGCTGCTGCGGGTGAGGCTTTTCTTTAGATACTAAATGACACTTTTAAGCTATTGTTAGATTCAGGAGGGATGTTGGGATTACGACTCTCTCTACACTATTGCTCTGTAGATTGTCTACCCAACGTTCAGGAAGTAAAGCTGCGTTGTGTGTCGACAAAAGAGAAAGGAAGGGGTATGGTAGCAGAATGTGATATTGGAACAAGCTTCTGTGATACATGTCGAAGAACCAATTAGTGTGGTATGAGCTGTGATACACAATTATTGGGTTTCAGACAATATGATTTCTGAATAACGTGAAGATTTAATTGTTTCACTTCTTTAATACACACATTTTTTCTTATGTTACTCAACATGTTTCAATGGTGATGCCACTTCATACATGCAGGTCATATCAAAAAGTTGTCGGGAGACACATTGCCATTTTTGCCTAAACGAATTGCCTGCTGATGTTGTTCCATGTCCATCATGCTCAATACCTGTGTATTGCTCAGAGTCCTGCCAATTCAATCAGGTGGAATGCTTTTCCACTAATGAGATGGGACAAGATCAGACTTTTTCAGAACCTACCTGATGATATTGTGGAGCATATTAAAGGCGTTACATCAGCTGGAAGATATTATTCTGAAACTGAGTGTATTCAAGAGCACCAGCATGAGTGTCAGGGAGCTAATTGGCCTGCTGTACTTCCATCTGATGCTGTTTTAGCTGGTCGAGTTATACTGAAGTTGATAAACCAAGGGGAAACAGCTATGGATCTCTCCAACCTTCAGGAGAAATTAGTATGTCCTTTGATTGTAGAATCTTTCTCATAATTGCAGCAGTCCACACAAATCTAATAAGGACTAAGGAGTGAATACCCTATGTCTTATGCAGGATCTTTCTCATAGCTATTCTAAGATGAGTCCAGAGAGCAAGTTGGAGTTGCATCTACTTTCCATAGTATTGATTTGGTGCCTTAATAAATCTTGCTGCCCTGATCTTTCAGTCTGCGAAGCATCTGTGACACAGGTTGTCCTCTTCATCTCCCTCCCTGTCAACTCTGCTCTCTGATAATTGTGCAGACATCAACCTATTTAGGCTTAGAAGTTATACTTTCTTCCTTCTGTGATGTTGTCTCACTGGAATTTAGTAATTAACTGTGATTTAAATTGGTTTTTAATTTTTTAGATCAAATCTATCCTCATTGACAAATTTTTTTACAACCTGCAAAAATTTGCATTTTGTTCACTCGATGAGTTCCTGTTATCATGAATTGATGGACAAGAATAGCAGTGTACATTGAAGTTTATCTTTTTAACGAAAGATTACTTATTGAGGTGGTGACCACTGTTTTGATTTTTCGTCTGTGTAGACTTTCATACTGCTTTCACAAATCAAGGTTAACTCTATGGCAATTGTCCGGATGAAATCCAGCAGCGATTCTTTCAAGTGCATCCCAGCTAGGAACGTTTCATCAAAAGAGCCGATTCAGAGTTTAGAGCAGGTTTGTCTTGGCAGAGGTACTGCTTATGAGAATGTTATTTGATGCATCTCCCACTTGAAGAACCCATTTAGAGCTAGCTATCACCACTTACAAAGATGCAAGACTTTAATATATCTGTAACCTGGTTTTGTTATATGTTGAACTGCTCTTCTATGAAGCTTTTTGAGCGTCCACTTACTATTAGAGATCATAACACATTAGTTCTTCAAGATCTCTTTTTTTGGGCTTACATCTATTATCGCTGTTTTATCCACAGATCAGAGTTGGCCAGGCTCTTTATAAAATCGGTAGCTTGTTCAATCATTCCTGCAAGCCGAACATCCATTTGTACTTCCTTTCACGTGGACTTGTTATGCGAACAACAGAGTTTGTTCCCATGGGTTGCCCCCTAGAAGCTGTCATATGGTCCTGAGGTATCCTTACAATCATCCTCTCTTTATTTGTCAGTCTAGTCGGCATCATATATCTGCTGTGTGCTTTATAGTCCATACTTCTAGAAATTTTCTTCATGCATTACTATTCACAGGTCGGAAAATTGGATTGCAAAGATCGCATTAGATTTCTTGAAGAGGAGTACTTTTTTCATTGTCGGTGCCGTAGCTGTTCTCAAACGAACATATCGGACCTTGTTATTAATGGATATTGCTGTGTCAATACAAGCTGTTCTGGCGTAGTTTTGGATAGTAGTGTGGCTGCATGCGAGTCCGGGAAGCTAAATATGGCTGCTCCAAAAAGTCTTGATCATCATTTTCGGGTAATCTGATACATAATAAGTCATTTCATTGGGGTTTAGCATCCGTAGAGTCCATTTTAAGACAATTCCCTGCTGGTAATATTCACTGGTCATTTTAACGTTAAGCTGTTATTTATTATTAGAGGATATAGCCAGTGTTTCTTGATACCAATATAGATTAGTTTTGTTTTTACTGTGTTTCTTTCACAGGTGAGTGAAAAGGTATATGCTGGTTTCCGTGAAGTGGCTTCAGTTTGCTCACTAAACCAAGTGGTTCTCTTCATTTAGAAGCAGATAGATGTTTTGAAATGTGGATCCCGCTGTGAAGTGGAAAACTCTCATGTAGAGGTGAACAAAGCTTGGAATCACCTGCGAAGGTACCAGGTTCTTACTTGAAGCTTCAAGTTAAATAATTAGTGTGAAATTTCGCTTTTAACACATGGATCTCTCGAGACTGCAGGGTGGAAGAGTTGATGAATTTAGGACGTGCCAATGTTTCTGTATTATCAGATTGTTTAAGGTCCATCGCTGTGCTCAGAAGTTCCCTTCACATGTATAACAAAGACATTGCCGATGTGAGTCAAGTTCCTCTATTTATGACAAAAGGACTCGAAGCATTGCTACTCTATATTGCATATGCTTATCTTCAGGAAAACAGGCTCGATACACGTTTTTACGTTTCTGTTTGTCCAGGCGGAGGATAAGGTTGCTCAGGCTTGCTATTTAGCCGGAGAAATGAAGGGTGCAAGGGAGCATTGTGAAGCGTCCATCAAGGTAAACTCTTAATATAGTGAGTCTGCTTCGGTTTAGACCACAACATAAGTTAATGATTGAAAATGGAGAAAAATCCCTTAAACCACCTTCAAACTTCTTAAATCTCATTAATCCTAACTGGTAGTTCTACTTCTATGATCCAAGAAATGTACGGCTTGAATATCAACCCCGTGTATGGGTGAGATGAGATAGATTTTGGGTTTGGTGGCAGATTCTGAAGAGGCTCTATGGGGATGAACACGTGGTGATTGGAAATGAAATGGTGAAGCTTGCGTCGATTCAGCTTGTATCAGGTGATTCGAGTGGAGCCTGGGAGACTACAAAGAGATTGTCTCAGATATTCTCAAAGTATTAGGGTCACATGCTGAGACTCTTTTCTCTTACCTCTCATGTCTTAAGCTAGAAGCTGCCAAAGCCGTTAACTTCTTACCTTAAGTCTTAACTCTTAAGCCAGCACTTTTTGCTCTAATACCTTGGTTGCTACAAAAAGATGAAATGTTGATTGGTTGTAGTGTGTAGGCTTTTATAAAAATGTTGACAGCATTAAGTTTTTTTTTTTGCTGTAAGTTGTTGGTTGCCACTAAAAATAAGAAAACAAAAGATGAGCTGAAGTCGTACGTCCAGCCCCAAACCCTCAAGCTTCACTTCCTTAAACCATCAGTTTATGACTTTTCTATTATACCTCAACTTTTGTTGTACATTCATTTTTTTTTGTTGTTGTACATTCTTTGCAGTGAATAAATATAGGTAACCGGTAGTTCTATCACTTCATGCTTCTTTAGATTTTTTCGGACTGTTTTTCAAATTAAACGTTGAGAAATCGTTTTTTCGGTACGATGTTGGTTCTATAGGATGATCAAAATCAATTATTTAGTCAATATTACAATGGTGTTAGGTTAATTAATATTTTAAAATAAATTGCTTAAAAATAGATTTTAAAAAACTCCTTGTAGGCTATATAGATAACTAAAAATAAAATTAGTATTAGTAGTTTGCATTATTTGTGGATCGTAAAAATAATAATAAAAAAGCATATATATAATTTAATTTTAAAAATAAAATGGTAAGCAAATTTAGATATAAAAAAAAATTGAGATTACTTTCAGTCAAACTTGTAAAAAGCTATATCAATTGTAACAATGGATACATTATTTATATATATTTAAAATAATCTATTTGAGAATTATTTTTACAACTTTCTTTTGCATGTTATATCAATAACTAAACATAAAATAAAATTAGTAGTTAACAATTTCACTTATTGTGTATCTTATAGATTATGATATACAAAAATATGAATAATCATATCGACTTCACTTACAGACCATATAAACTATATATATGTGGTGTATCTAAATTTTTTAATTTATCTGAATTATTTAATTGACAGATATTTATAATGTCTCTATTATCCACAATTGTTTGTTATTTATATGAAAATTTGATTGACTTTAAATATTCCGCATGGTGAGTTTCAAGCCAAATTAGTCGATGAAATTATTTGGTGTTTTTAGAAATTATTATAATTTATATATCATATTTTAGAAAATATTATTTATTCTATGGGTGTTTTGAAAGAGTTACTCAAAATTTGAAGTTAAAATCAAAACTTACCCATCATTTTTGAAACTTTCATTTGCCTTATTCAAAAAAATATCATTGTTTTTTTTTGAAAATGAATGTTTTACTCTATCGTCCTAATCTTCATCAAGTATATACAATATTGTTATTACCATCAATACGTCAACCATTATCATCTCAAAATTCATCCAAAAAATTCAAGATTTTGATTCAAACTTTGTAAGGTTCATAGAGATATTGAAACTCATGATTCTTGGTGAAGTTCTATGAGTTTAAAGAAGCTAAACAAGTCATCTCACGACTTCAAGATATGAAATTGATTTTTTTTTCCAGATTTGTTCTTGAAGAAAAGTCTAGAGAAGTCTTCTGGTCAATACATAAGTTAGTTTTGCAATTGACATTCTTTTTGAGTTTTTTGTAGAAGACTTCCCTAGAAGTCTACTACCTTTCCTATGTTAACAAAAAAACCAGAGAGAACCGAGAAGACTTCTAGGGAAATCTTAGAAGTCTTCTCGGATAAACAGATTAATTTGCAATTCACCAAAGTTTATCAGAAATTTGACTTTTTAAAGAAGACTTCCCAAAAAGTCTTCTCTGGGAAGACTTCTAGGGAAGTATTCTTTACTGTTTAATGAAGTCTTCTCAATGTCACAAAAAGTCTGCGTGAGTTACTTTTGCAATTAACAACTAATACTAAAAAAATATTATTTACGAGAAGACTTCTTAAGAAGTCTTCTGACGAAAACTTCTTGAGAAGTCTTTTGACGAGAGACTTCTTGAGAAGTCTTCTCAAATTTTATTCCTGGTTTTTGGTTCCGAAGGACTTTCTCTCGAAAAGTCAAATATAGTCAATTGCAAAAATAACTCAGGAAGACTTCTTGAGACGTTGAGAAGACTTCATGTGAACGATAAAAAGTCAAATTTTTGACAAACTTTTGTCAATTGCAAAACTAACCTTTTTAGCATATATTTTTTTGAGATTTTTGAAAAAAATTCAAATTCAAAAGTAAACCAATATTTACAAAGGAAGACTTCTCAAGATGTCTTCTCTAGATTAGACTTCTTAAGAAGTCTTCCTTCATAAATTTGCAATTGCAAAAATGACATAAACGAAAGGCTTCTTAAGAAGTCTACTACGTCAATTTTATTAAACTTCAATTTTCTCAAAACTTAAAATGAATTTTGTTTTTTTCTTGTTAATTCATGTGTATTAGTCAATATTGGGTCTCTTGAGTAAAATTCATAACTTAATTGGTGATAATTATGAGGTTACAAATATTCATGTTTATTAATATTTCTAGTTAAACTAAGAAGACTTACATGGAAGTCTTCCGTGAGAAGACTTCTAAGGAAGTATTCCGTGAGAAGACTTAAAGAGAAGTCTTTTACGTTCGTTTTTGTAAAATTTGTTAAGTAACTTCAATATATATTTTCTAAATTTCAAAAGTGTCAAGTAACTTCAACTATATCAATTCATGTGATTTATGTATTTTCTTATATCTTAAGATATATTTTTAAATTTTATGAAATTTAAAATTGCATTTTTCACTTAAATTTTAAATTTTCCGCTTAAATTTTCTGCTTCCGAGAAGACTTCTCCAGAAGTCTTCTGAGATAAGACTTAACTTTTTCTAGTGAGCTTTGGTGAATTTGACTAAGTTTTTTTGAGAAGTCTTTACTCTTAGTTTGTAATAAATTTGACTAAATTTTAAAAATTTTTGTTGTTTTGGGTAGTACGGTTAAAATGTTTCAAGTTTCATAATGTCAAGCACTTTTGAAAAATAATTTTATTGTAGACATCAACATATTTACTAATTATTTTCAGTAACATATTTTCAAATTTAAAAATAATTCATAATTAAAAGAGTACACATAATAATCATTAAACACACCATTAACAAAAGAATTACAAAATAATCATTAACATCTTCATGGGAGACTTGTGGAAGACCTCTAGAATTCTTCAGGAGTCTTCCGAAGTCTTCATGAGAGACTTCCGAAGTCTTCATTCCACAAGTCTTCTTGAAGTCTTCCATGAAGTCTTCTTGAAATCTTCCATGAAATCTTCTTGAAATCTTCCAGGAAGTCTTCTTGAAGTATTCCAAGAAGTCTTCTAAAATAAATCAGATTCTTAACCAAATAATACTTTAAAAAATAGAAGAGAAATTAAAAAGGTCAACCTTTAAACTTGTTAATGTCTCTAGAGTTTCACCTACATAAAATATTGTGTTATCTTCTTCTCCTTCATACCAAAAAAACAAGACAGATAATTAACCATTGAATACTATCACAACACAAAAATAGGAATAAAAAAGGTCATACATTTAACTTTGTTACAATAAGTTGATTATACAACTTTTTATAATCTAACGTATAATCTAACATCCTATAGCATTTGAAGCACCTGGTAGAATGAGCTTTGCTTGTGGTTTTCACAGCTTTGCTTTTATCAAAAGAAGACAAATTAGTTTTAAATCAGAATTTGAAATAGAAGAAAACTTACATTGTTGTTTTGGTGCATAAGAAGTGTTGGTGTTTCTCTTCTTTTTGAGTTGTTGAATAGCAAAAATTGTCTTATGCAACATCTTCTCCAATCTGGCAAAAGTCTGAAGCTCGTTCCGATCAAGCATACCATAGCTTCTACTCTTAGCTTTGGTGAAAGGACGATCACCACTTTTGACCCTCTTCTCATCATCATCGAATCTGTTTTGCCTCTTCCTTTGGTTCCTTTGTTTCTGCACAAAATCAAACCCTTTAGAAGTAAATTGTTTCTTATCTCCAAAAATCCATTGCTCTTTTTCAAACACGGTTTTGAAAGGATAATAAACGTTTTGTTGTGGTTTCGAAGCATGATTTGATTTCTTGAGAAGTCCAAACATCCTGAAAACACTTAACAAAGAGTTAGCAAATAAAAATCTCCCACACTCTCAAAGTGTTTAGCTCACGATTTTTAGGTGATCACACTTTGTTCTTTTCACTGGTTCAAAGGATGATAGGCAGTCAAAATTCAACAATCAAAACCCAAAGCAACAATGGTAAGATATAGATAGAGAGAAAAAGAACTTTTGGGAAATCCGCTTTAACCACCCCAAAGCTGGATTTCTCTTCAGCCAGCAGGATTACTCTTCCACCACCTAGCCAAAAATCAAATCTTTTTTTTTTGAATTTCTTTCTTTTTTTCTTTTTTATATGGCCTAGATAAGAAGGTTGCCCGGATTTAATATAGAAAGAAGAAGAAATATTTAGAAATGGAAGATGAGAAGATGAAAGATAAAAACAAACCAGTCTAAGTGGCTCTGATACCACTTAATACACCCTAAATCTGAAGGATCACTTTAGCTAGGGTTTGATATGATCCGAGAAGGCAAATGACACTTCTGGAACTGAAATGGATTGAAGGGATCATCAAGAGATGCGGAATGGCTCCTGATATACCCACGGTCTAAGGCTGACCACCTAAGAACGGATGTAGTGCGTTGGCTAACCACCAAACAACACACAAAGATGAATTGGTTGACCACCAAATCAACAAGCCGGTTCACACCAATGAACTAGCTAAAGAACTCTCTCTCTCACTCTCAGAGAAAAGAAGAAACAAAAATAAACTCAAACTTCGACTTGTTTATTCAAAGAAGAGTTCACATATTTATAGTACAATGAGTCAAAGAAAGACTTAAAGAAATTATGGAAAATAATACATAAAAAAAATATCTTTGACTAGAAAATCATAAAAGAGACAAAGTTGTTGATTTTGATGAAGAATGGTCAAGGATGACGATTTTGAGGAAGAATGATCAAGGAAGACCCTTCATTGATTGCTCACATGTCTGAATTCGCGAGAACCAAAGATCTCCTGATTTTTAAATGGCATAACTCCCACATCTGAGCTCCGTTTGATCTGATTCTTCTTCGAGGAGCTTAATAATTGAGTTGAGCACATTCTCCAAGTAATTTCATGCGTAGAATCCTCGTGGTTTGGAAGATATGAGTCAAACAATGAAAATATATCATTACTGCTTCCCATGATCAAGCCATGATTGTCTGTTTTGTCCGGTTCGCTACTCAAGGGCGCATCAGTTGGTCCAACTTGCTGAATGCGTGAGTTGACCGTCGTGGTCAGCCCAACTAGCCCATTCAGCGAGTTGACCGTCGTGGTCGGCCCAACTCGCAGAATGGTCGAGTTGACCATCGTGGTCGGTGCAACTTGCCCGTTCGGCGAGTTGACCGCCATGGTCGGCCCAACTCACCGAACGGGCGAGTTGACCGTCGTGGTCGGCCTAACTCGCCCGTTCGGTGAGTTTGCCGTTGTGCTTGGCCCGACTCGCCCGTTCTGCGAGTTAGAATAGTCCGACTTCGCCAAATGGGCGAGTCGGATGATGGAGACCCACAGTTATTTCGTTGTTTCGATTATTCGGGATTTGTTTGTTTGGGGACTTGTCATAACAATTTGTTATACGAAACTTGATTTCGTTCTTTCCCGCCCTTCTTTCCTTTGAAATATTATCTCATTTTTTCTAAAGATGACTTTTTCTGAGAAGTTTCTGGCTTTGATTACGTCGTAACCGATTTTGATCCCAACATCCACTTAATCTTGCACACTTGTGGTTCGGTTTCTGAGGCATTCTTGGTGCTCTGATCTCATTGCTCTAGCAAGTGAATAAGCATAACTTGAGTTTTGATGAAATGAACTTTTTGAGGCTTTACGATTGAAATCCTTGAGTAACCCATCCGTGGACCAATCAGCATGAAGTATTTTGAGGTATGTTTTGTCTTTCAAGGCTTGAATGTTCTTTTGGTCTCCAGGTTTTCATGATGGCTTCTGCAATTAGATAAACCTGTCTCTTAATATTATGGCATTAGAACATGTCATTGAGTTTTACTCGACTTTGGATTCAAGGTTTTTTGTTTTTGACTTCATCACTTATATTCACAAGGTGGATTTTAGAGAACCTCTCTAAATGTTCTCAAGGAAGTATCTCTTCTCTGGCTCCATTATATGGCATTAGGGCATGATTATCAGTGGGACTTTATTTGTGGTCCTTAATTTTTTTTTTTTCTGTTTTCTTAAAAAAAAAAAAAAAAAAATTAGAAAAGAACCAATCACGGGCCGCCACGTGTCAGTGAGACCAGTGAACAGTTCAAGATACAACTCTTAACTAAGAGTTTTTAAGGGGTGTATCTTAAGTTTTGTGGGTCCCTTCCCAACTAAGAACTCACTTAAAATACACCCATAATCATGGTCTTAAGTTTCGGTTTAATCCATATCCAAACCCTCTAATACCTAAATCTTCAAAAACTTTTGTGTGTGTTTATAATATTCGTTCTTCTTCACTCAATATGTTTACAATCTCGTCTCGAAAATCTATAGATCACTAAACTGAAAACAGAGCACTCGGTTTCATCAAACCAATTTGGCTAATGAAGATACAAGAGAATGTGTCATTTAAATTGGGATTAGCAAGTCTAATAGGGCCAACGTGTATAACAACAAATCAGCTCCGTAAATGATTTTAAGTATCAGATTAGCCTTTAAGGCTTAAGAACATTGTTATATACAAGTAAGATGGTAATAGTACCAATTATCGACATAATACTATCAACCATCTTTTTGAATAAGATTCCTCTTTTGCATCTCTACTCTCATATTAGTATTGGACCGACCCAATCAATCTTCAAATCCATGAAGACCAATCAAGTTTCCAGATCTTTCAGAACCAGCGATCTGATTTTGGATTTTGTTGAGCAAATCCATGCAATAGATCTAGTTTGGACCCCAACAGCTCAAGTACATGACCGTCCTGAGCGATTCCTCAGCGTGCTTGGTTTTACCGGAGGATACGGTGGAGGAGGAAAGATTTTGGGTCAGAGAAAAGGATCTGATGTTATTCCGGAGATGTTGATTCATGGAACGGAGAACGTAGTTCCAACGGCAAACGCCTCACTGGTCTTTTAGTGTCTCCACAACTCCAATACTTGCTGCCACCGTCCATGCTTTGCTCCTAGAATTCATCTCGAAACTGACTGAATAAAATTCAGGAGAATGACACACTCTTTTGCTTTTGTATGCTTTGTTTTGAGTTTTGCAGATGGAAGATAGTGTGAGTGACCCCCCAAGGGTTGATTATAAAGAAACAAACAAAGACAAAACCAGATGCGTTAAGCTGCTGGTTTTCTTGGATTCTTCCGGTTTTAGGTGTTCAATGACCTCTTTGCCCAGATCTGAAAATTCTTTGCGACAAATTGGATAAGGGGCAAAATTGAGTTTTGGCCACGAATTGCGACGGTTAAAGCGTTTCCGCAACTGGTTTTGGGGTTGGAACCACGAGTGCTGCCCCACTCTCAAGTTTTCAACTCAATCAGCTCATCTTTTCTAGGAAAACAAATAAACAAAAACATTCCAAGAAAATGAAAGACAGTAATACTACGTAATTACTTAGGGCCGGACAAATTATTCAAAATTTTCATTCCATTCGTTTTCCGTTTCGATTCGAATAGGAAAATTTAGATATTCGTAACTCTACGAAGCAAAATAAATTTTATTAAATTTATAAATTTTATTTTATTATTACGTATCTAATTGGATATCTAGTTAAAAACTTAAAATTTTCCAAATATCCAAGACACTGAATATATTGATGGATACAAATCAAATTGAATCAAATAATTGTTTATTCAGACGAAACATATCGAATCATGAATACCTTCAAATATTCGGATATTCGATCTGTGCCCACCCCTAATTATGATAGAGTTGCAGTATAAAATTTTCTCTCTACATACTTTTTTGGAGTCAAAATCTCCAACTAGTCATGGGCATGTTATCTGAACCCGAAACCAAACCGGAACTGAACCAAAAAAACTGAGACCGAAACCGGACCAAAAATTACAAAAAAACGTGTGGTTCCTATATTTCTAAACCCAAAAACCAAAACCGAACCGAGAACCGAACGGGTACCTGAATATTTTAAATATATTAAAAATATTTATTATTTTTAATTTTAATATATTTAAAATATAATTTATAAATAAAATAATTATCCAAAAAAACGAACTACCCAAATATTTTTTGAGTTTTCCAGGTTTAGATCGGGTTTTTGGGATTTTTTTGGGCTTTAAACCCGAACCAAACCTGGAAAACTCGAAAAACCCGATCTAAACCTGAAAAAACTCGAAAAATATTTGGGTAGTTCGTTTTTTTTTGGGCTTTAAACCCGAACCAAACCTGAATTATTTATAATTCGGTTCCATTTTGAGTTTTATAAAAAAATAGAAACCCGACCCCGAACCCAACATTACCCGAACCGAGCCACTCCGAAAAGTGTCAGATTCCTAAACGGTTCCTAAACATCCCAACTCAAATAACCCTAAACCAAATAAAACGAACCGATCCGAACCGAAAACCCTAATGTCCAGCACGAGCTCCAACTTACCTTTAGACCACGTACGTTGGTTTTCTAATTCAACACTTTACCTTTACTTCTACATTTTACATCATTTTCTTTCTTTCACCTAATAATTTAATTTATATTTTTATTTTACAATACTTTTTTAAAAGATCTATATTATATTCACATATTTTTATTTCACCAAAATTAAAATTAAAATTGAATAATTAGCAATAAAATTTAAAATTATATAATTTTAAAAGATTTTATTTAATTACAAACATGTCTAAGGAAATGTTATTGGTTATATATAAGTCTAAATCAACTCCGTCAAACGTAAAACAAATAAGATTTTAATTTTTTGATTCGGTTTACAATTTAAGATATATAATTTATTTATAAAATTAATAGATATCATTTGATTTCTATAATAGAATTGAATTCCATTTGAGAGGATTCAAATTTGAAATTTAATTTCAGGTTTTAAATTAATATTTATACATATATAAACTGAAACGTAAATACCTTAAACACATTAAAATTTATTATAATAAGATTACTAATGGCAATGAAAATATTATTTTGTATAATTATTATGACAATAAAAAGGAATTGATGTTAGTCCATGTGAATTAACAAGCTAAAAATTAAAGAGCACATATAAATTATCAAAAGTGGAGATTAGGTTTGGATAATTTTAATTTGATGAATTTGATAGAAGGAAAATATGGGTTGGGTCCAAAAGTGAAAGCTATTTCTGTTGGAAAATAGGTTTGATGAAAGAACAAATAAATTTTATATGTGGGTCTCTCTATCTTGTCGATGAAAAAAACAAAACTTTTATTAGGATTTATTATGGATGATGTTCCTTCTATTATACTTTGTTTTCTTTTGTCCATTAGTCAACTTTGGTTTTGAGTATGTCTATTAGCTAGCTTGATGTTAGAAGTTTTTATCTGATGAGTTTTGGTTTTATAAATTTGAGGCTTAAATTAAATATTTTGACTGAAAGGTTTTACACGTAAAAGTAGATTCAAATCCATTCAAAATATTTTAAATCAAATGAATTATATAAATCTATCAAACATGAATAACACAAGATTTAAATGCTGTATTTAAATCTTTGATTAAATAATAAAGGAATTAAAGTTGATTCATTAGAAAGATTTGGAATACAAGAACTAATAACACAAAGATTTAAAATCATTAATAGAAATATTTTAAATACAATAACAAATAATATTAGATTTGAAAATAAAAATATAAAATCAAATCAATCTTAAATAACACTAGATTATAAAACTTATCAAATTAATTTTAAATCCACTATCCAATAACACTCCCTAAATCAAATGAAATGAAACAAATCTATATTTATAAAACACAAAATGATGAATTTATATATAAAATATTTAAATAAATATTTTAGCAATTTCATTCACCTATTAAATAATGACAAATTATCATTGTGATCCCCACTTTATGGTTTTAACTAGTTGAATATTCAACATGTATTAATCTAACATCATATTTTTTTTCTATTTTTCAACATCCTCACTAAAAGAGTTCAACAGTTGAAAATATATTTAACTAGTCCATTGTAAACGGTTTTACAAGGAGAGAAAGATTTTTGATCCATGCATCCGCGTAAATATCTTTTGATTTATAAAAAATATTAAATGTTATTTAAAATTTGGTATTATATTATATTGGTCTTTTATATATCGTGTTTGATTTTATTACTAGAAATGTTTTTTTATATATTTAATGTACTTTGTCATCATTTTAATTAATATTAATCTATTATTACAATTTTGGTACAAAAAAAATATTTGAAACAATCAGATAACAAAATATTCTCAAAATTAACAAAAGAACATAATTTATTGAAGTTTATGTATTTTAATTAGCTTAATAAAATTTCTTATTTATATTCTAAATTCATCATCTATGCATTACTATTGAAATTATTAGAACGATTAAATATTTTTAAAAAAACTTGTATTATAATTTTTATAAAATTTCCTTTTTATAATTCTAAACTTAATAATCTTACAGAATAAAATTTACTTTGAAAATATGGGACGATTTTTGTTTAACAAATTCAAATGAATTTATTAAGTAAATATAAACTGATCAAATTATTAACTATAATTAATTCAATCTTAGCTTATAAAAATGTTATTATCTTAATGCATGATTTATTCATTTGGTTTTGTGATAATTTAGTTTAAAACTCATATCTGTATTTTAAGACATAGAATAATATCATTATATCACGAAACTGTTAAGATATTTTGAAGAAGGCATAGTTTGTTGATGTAAGATGTCCGCCCTAAAGCAGTCGATGACGTAGTTGCTGAACCAGACGTCGTGGTAAGTGGTGAAGACTATGTGGAGTCAAGATGCTGAGCTGGAGTCGTGTAGACTTGGAGAGCAAGAGAGTATCTTAAGAAAAAGGAAAGAGGAATAAACTTGAGGAGCAAGTTTATGACTTAAAGAAAGAGGAATAAGTGCATTCCAAGAAAAGGAAAGTTGCACTTATTGCTATGGAAGATGTCCATATCATGTTGCCTTGGAGACTAGGGTTTCGGGGAACGTGGAGACTAATATAAGATAGCTATGGGGTCGTCTGTAGAGGTACAGTGACACGGAGGCTGATCTTATAGAAATAGAGAGAAGCTCTTGGAGGTGTTCTTGGATCGTGCTCAAGCAGTGGCTGAAGTACTTGACGGAGGAGAGACATAAGCGAGTAGCTTAGGAATCTTTCAGTAGCGTGTGTTAGGGTGTTAACACTAGACGTGTAAAAGCTGAATAAGCAAGTCTTGTAAAGATTGTTTAAAGGAGATTCTAAGAAAAGCTTGGTGTGTGCTTGTGTAATTTGTCTCTCGGTTTACCTTCTGTATTACTTACTGTGGTGTCATCTTTGCACTAACAAATGGTATCAGAGCGGGTCATCTAAGTTACTGGTGTGATCCTAGAGGTGAAGATGGACACGGTTGTTTCTGTTCAGAAGGCAATCATGTTGAATGCGGACCAGTATGGTCATTGGAAGGCTCGCATGAAGAAGTTGATTTGAGGAATCAATGAAGATGCCTGTGGACAGCTGTGGAGAATGGTTGGGAGGAGCCTACCATAGTCACAGCAGATGGGAAGAATCTAAAGCAAAAGAGGATTGGTCTGAGGCAGAACGCAATGCATCAAAGTTTAATGCAAAGGCGTTGTCGGCAATCTTTGGAGCTGTTGAAGTAGAGCAGTTTCAGCTGATCAAGGGAAGTACTTCGGATAAAGAGGCGTGGGAGATCCTTCTGAATTCATTTGAAGGAGATGACAGTGTCAAGAGGACACGTTTGGATCATCTTGGCGTCACAGTTTGAGAATCTCAGGTGGTCTGATAATGATTATGTGGCGAGCTTCAGTGGCGAGCTGAGTTCTAAGGCACATGAAGCCTGTGTACTTGGAAAGAAGTACAAGGAGAAGAAGATAGTGAAGAAGTTATTGCGCTGTCTTCCCAGTGAAGGTTTGAGCTCACAGGCAGTCCTGAATAATGAGTGAAACACGGATGAGCTCAAGTTGACAAACTAGTGGGCATGCTGAAGGCAGAAGAGATGGAGACAGGCAAGTAGCTCGGTAGTCTCATACATCAAGTGGTGCGCCAAAGAGTATAGCGCTTGTGGCTGGCGAAGAAGGTGATAAACTTCACAAGGTTGAAGATGCCGTGGGGTGGCTGGTTAGAAATTTCAGCAGGTTCATGAGTCATTCTGATAAGAGGGAAGCCTCAAGTTATGAAGCAGTATGGTGGTCGTAACAGAAGAAGAGAAGGTCTCAAGTGTTACGAGTGTGAAAGAGTTGGTCATGTGAGGGCTGACTGCCCTGTAGCACAACGAAAGGAGCTTCAAGTGCTCTGAGTGTAGAGGTATTGGACACACACGGCGTGAATGTCCAAACGCAAAGAGGGTAAAGGCATTCCATTGCAGTCTTCTGATGAGTTAGAGTCTGAGGATGATAGAAAGGTGCTGAAGATATGGTTGCATTTGGTGCACGCAAGAAGGGATCTAGTAAATCCTCTGATTCAGATATCAGTACAGTGATGAAGAGTTATACATGCTGCTTACAAGTGGTTGAGGGTCAAGGATCAGAATCTGAGATTGGAGGATATGACTCAGAAGCAGAATGAGCTGCTTGAAGAAATTCGTGAAAGACTTGCGGCTGTGAATGAGAAGAATGAGTCTCTTGAGCAGGAGGTTAGCAAGCTTAGGAAAGTTAAGCAGAAGGGGCTATAACACTTCGTGCGTGCGAGCACATCAAAAAGTGGAGCCAAAGAAGCTGTCAGGATGTACGTCCCTAGGACGTGCGACAGGAGTTACAGGACAGGAAGATTCTTACAGCGTCGCACCCAGCGTGGCTGTGACCACGTAACAAGCCGAAAGTGGGACGTCATCAGGTGCAGCAACAGTGAATGGTCAGACAAGAGTTCTGAAGCATGCGTTGTGTGCAGCTGGTGACAACGGAAGGAACTAGACGCATCGCTGCATCAGTAAGACTGCGGCGCGTGCAGCGCCTAGCAGAAGCAACATTGCTCGCTGCTCTGTCGGTTCTGTGGAAGGTGTACACAGAAGTGTGAGTGTTGCTCGTGAGATATGAGCTCAGACAAAAACATGGCCAAGAAGGTGAATAGGCGTTATCACGTAAACCAAGAGGGTTGATGAGATGTTTGTCAGTCCATAGAGTGGCTCACTTGATGAGGTACAAAGAAAATCAGAAATGGATGCACCTCTAAGAACTAGGAGGATTTGACGGAAGTTCAAGGAGCATCAATTCTGGAGCTAGACACGGAGTTTCCATAGCACAAGGGGAAGGAGATCGAAGTGCGTCAAAGGAAAGTGATGCGGATGATACTTCAGGAGGGTGATATGAATCACTCAAGAAACACGACTGCAGACGGGCACTCAGGTGTGGAGGATCTGTCTCTCTCTCTTCTCTCTCTCTGTAGATTC
>CAJHQP010009612.1:0-21734 GCA_905132765.1 Moricandia arvensis
GATGCACGACCAGAATAAGATCATTCACTTTTTATTCAAAAATACTTCTGAAAACTGTGAATCCTTTGTTCATCTTTGAACATCGAACTGCTAGGAGTTCATTCTCATGCAAGCAAAACTTGTCTTTGATCTAAAACAGAGTTCATTCTCTTGATCAAGGACAAATCTACACAAGTGTTGATCAATCCACAGATCCTCACTGAAGTTCATAAACCATTTCGACTTCTATCCATCAGAACCATCATCATCCATCATCCAAACCATCAGATCAACCTTCAAAAGAATCAGGGACAAAGGATCTCGTCCTAAGGGGTCCATCAAGCTTAATATGATCCTAGGTGAGAGGATCACGTCCCTGAATGCTCTCCAACGATTGTGATGATGAAACAAGTAAAGGATTGAGTTGATACTTCTAAGAGTTTGCGGAAAGGCTTCTTAGACTATCTAGGTTTGCTTGTAATGTAAGGATGAAGATCCGAAATACACTTAAAACAAGCTTTGATCAAACAAGTTTCAGAGAAAGTTTTTTGATAGAAGTTTGATGATTTTATTGATCATTTTCGTCCATAATATATAGAGAAGAAGACTGTTACATGCACAGCTTCTTTGGAAACACACAAAACAATTTAAAACAAAGACTGAGTTAAATTTGAAATAGGAAAAGGCTTCCTAAGAGAGTTTCTGGACGAAATAGGATAGAAATGGAATAGAAATGGGCTTTAGCTTCATCAAGAGGCTTTTGTATGAGTGTTGTGTCCAAGCCTCATTAAAAACCTAAGTTCAGAAAACAATGGACAAAACCAAACAAAGGAAAAGAGTGCAAGTCACAACACCTCTCTTGATGAATGTCTTAGATGCTTGAATCACAACCAGTGTGGTTGGATAAGCACAATCTAGACTGCCTGGATAGTGTATAAGAGTTGGTTAAGAGCTTGTTGGAATCTTGCTTTCTTGGATCTTGTCATTGGACCAAGTGGCACGTCTAGTCCTTGTCCTTTGTTTCCTCAGTTCAAGCTGGTCTTCAGTTTCCATCTTCTCTCTTTAAGCTTTGGTTCAAGCTGTTCCATCTCCTAAGTTCCTTTGCTGGTCAGGATCATATCACACTGGTTGTGATTCAAGCATCTAAGACATTCATAAGAGAGGTGTGTGACTTGCATCTTTTCCTTTGTTTGGTTTTGTCCATTTGGGTTTTCTGAACTTAGTTTTTAATGAGGCTTGGACACAACACTCATACAAAAGCCTCTTGAGATGAAGCTAAGCCATTTCTATCCTATTTTCGTCCAGAACTCTCTAGGAGCTTTTCCTTATTTCAAATTTAAACTCAGTCTTTGTTTTAATTGTTTTGTGTGTTTCCAAGAAGCTGTGCATGTACAGTCTTCTTCTCTATATATTATGGACGAAAATGATCAATAAATCATCAAACTTTCTATCAAAAACTTCTCTGAAACTTGTTTGATCAAAGCTTGTTTAATGTGTATTTCGGATCTTCATCCTACATACAAGCAACTTAGATAGTCTAAGAGCCTTTCCGCAACTCTTAGAGTATCAACTCAATCCTTTACTTGTTTCATCATCACAATCGTTGGAGAGCATTCAGGGACGTGATCCTCTCACCTAGGATCATATTAAGTGGTATCAGAGCATAAGTCACTAACGCATCATAAAAGTAACTTTTATTGATGCGTTAGCGGATATTACACACCACCCTGCACAGTGTGACTCCTCTCAGGCCATCTCAGCCAAGTCGGAACCCCTCACACCGGCCCGCACCCACTGCAGTGGTAATCAACTCCAACCCGTCTCGATCAATCCGTCGGGATTAATTCGATGGTTGTGCGGAGGGTCGAGTATCGACCCCCACCTTTATCAGCGATCTTTTAGGAAAGCTGACAACCAGTTGAGCTGCAGCTCAATTGGTTGTCAGCTTTCCTAACAGATCGCTGATAAGGGTGGGGGGTTCGATACTCGACCCTCACCAACAACCATCGATTAATCCGACGATTGATCGAGGACGGGTTGGAGTTGATTACCACTGCAGTGGGTGCGGGCCGGTGTGAGGGGTTCCGACTTGGCTGAGATGGCCTGAGAGGAGTCACACTGTGCAGGGTGGTGTGTAATATCCGCTAACGCATCAAAAATACCACTACACAAGGTTCCTAAGAAAATAATATATCAGTGAAACAAGGAGAAAGAGCCAAGAATGCACGTCAGAGAGAGAGAGAGATGGTGACAGGAGTGGGTGTGTGGTCTCCATGGTGATAGTGATAGCTTCTCAAAAGTTCACTCTCTTAAGAGAAACATGTGACTTTTATTCTAATAAATCCCCACTTTCCTCAGCTCTCTCCACGGTCTGATGCTCAATTTGAACTTCAAATCTGCTTCAGAAGATCAAGCTGGATGAAAGTTTCCACCTGCCTTACCTTGAAGTCACCCTAGGTTAAGTTTGGTTTCTTGGAAGCCAAGACTGTACTGTTGACATTGAAGAATAAATAATCTGGAAATAAATGTTGACAAGAAGACATGATAATAGAGAGAAGATATCAAGGCAAGAGAATCATCAGAATGATCAAGTATGAAATACCATTGTCCGTACAGTTAGGTCAAGGAGTGACTAACGTGGCTTGCAAGACAAGGGAGGTTTAAATTGAAAAGGAAGGAAGCTTACTCTATTTCAGAACCAAAGGAGGATGTTGACAAAGGCAATAGACGTTGGAGCATAAGGCCAAGGGCAGAAGAGTTCAAATAAATTCAAATGGAGAGAGAGACCATTCTTCACCTGTCACTTTCTAACATGGCTGGACGAGCCCCTGCCGCTTCTTCAGACTGCTCCAGACCCAATTGTTTAATATTTTCTCTCGTCAACTTGTCTGATTGTTTATTAGTTTGTTTTTGTTTTGTTTGCCTATAATAGGCCATGTACTCAGAAACTAATCTAAGCAAGGAAAACACTTTCCTCTCTCTTTATTCTCTACCTACACGATCCTCTCTTCTCTCTCTTGTTCTTCAGTTTGTTCATCATGTTCTTCCATTAAAGCTCTCTGAATCTCTAATTTACATGGTATCAGAGCCATAAAGCTCTTGACACACCTTATTGCTTGCTATTCTCTTTCATTTCTTCCGCAAACTTACTCTGTTTCATCTATTCCTCTGTTTCATCACTCTGTTTCATTACTCTGTTTCACACTTAGTTCATTCGAAATCCTTGAAACACTCTATTACCTGCTGGAAAGAGAGTGTGAAGATGGAGAACTCAAACTCGTGCTATTTCCAGTGACCTTAACTGGTGTTAACTATCTGCTGTGGTCTAGACTAGCCAAGACAGCACTTGGAGGTAGGGGCTTATGGGAACATGTTTCTGTTGGAGAAGCCCCAACAAAAAACCGTCCAAGATAAAGATGGTGTGGAAAGGTGGTGACTGTTGATGGAAAATGGGGTCAGGGGACTCAATGGTGATGTCCATTATTCAAACAGTCTGGAACCATCTATCTGGCAGCTTACTCTTACTGTGAGAGCTCAACGAGTTGTGGGATACACTGCAAAAAGTGTATGGCACATTTCAAAACTGAGTGAGTCTTTGAAGTCAAGAGGCTATTAGACTCACTTCACCAGGAGTAGCATGGACTCAATCAATCACTTTGGCAAGTCAGAGCTATGGTGGGCTGAGTTAGAAATGCTGGAGGGCAAGCACCTGGCAGTTGCCAAACGTCTTTATGAGAGGAGACGAGCAAGACAGTGCTTTGCTTGCTTCTTGCTTCTAAAGCCAGGTACAATGATCTCATCAAACACATTGCTCCGGGCTGCGAGCTACAACACTAGATAGAGGTGTGCTCAAATCCAGAAGGAGCAGTCAGCTTCGTCTCTTTGGAGGCCAAAGGCGACTGTGGTCTTAGCTAAACCAGCTGAAGAGTTGCAAACAAGGTTACTTTAAGCTGAAGGACAAGAAGGTGTGGATTTGTGTATCATTGCAAGAAGAAGTCATGGAAGGACAAGTGCTGGCTTCTCCACCCTCCACCGTCAAGCCTCAGAAGTTCAGGACTCCTTACAATGATGCAAGAAGCCAACTTCTCTGGTGCTATGGTGAGCCATACTGCTCCAGGAACCATGCGCTCCTTCAATGACTTGGACCTGCTGGTGAGGAAATGGCCTTGGCATCCAGTAGCTGCTCAACGGCCTTGAGCGACAACTCAAGATGAATGTCATCAAGCGCTCTGACATTGAGGCTTCTCATCAAAATCCTCTAAGGACAACTCCTGGTAACAGAACGCCTTGTACCTCTTTACATGCTTCAAATAGTGGGTATCTCCTTGATGCCTTAGCTGGTGCTGATTGACAAAACCGTAGTTATAGATTCAGGAGCTAGTCAGCCGAACATGATTAGTGATCTGAACTTGATTAAAGATATTGTTCCTAGCCTTAGGAAAGGTGTTATGATAGCCAATGAGGAAGAGGTGCCAATTAAGGGATTGGCTGATCTTAAGTGTATTTGAAATAAGATTCTAAAGCTTTTTACATGCCTTAGGTTTCTATCATCCAGACCTTTTGGTTATCAGTTAAGAGAGCAACTATGACTTGAAAGTGCACGGTTAGCCTTCACTCCTACTTGATGTCTTCTTTCAGGATATTGAAACTAGTAGGTTTGCTGTGGCAAAGGTATGACAAAGGGAGACTTGTACTTGCCTGAGACACCAAGCTTGCAACTGATTTATATTCTGCTTTAAATTCAAGTTTTAATTTCCTAAAGATGTAATGTGGCAATGCTAGATTAGGACATCCCATTTCCCGTTGCCTTGAACATCATGCTTCCTAGTATGTCTTTTTAAAAGTGATGTGAGGCTTGTATTTTAGGCAAGCATTGCAAAAATGTGTTCCCTAGATCAAGTACTATCTATGAAAATTGCTTTGACCTTATTCACTCTGATGTTTGGACTGCTCCATGTGCATCTAGAGAACATCATAGATACTTTGTGACATTCATAGATGAGAAGTCTAAATACACATGGATCACACTGCTGCCAATCAAAAGATAGGGTCTTAGAAGATTTTATAAATTTTCAGAGTTATGTGTCTAACCATTTCAATGCCAAGATAAAAATTTTTAGATCAGATAATGGAGGGGAATACACAAGCAATGCATTTCAACAACACTTAGCAAAGCATGGGGTGATCCATCAAACCAGCTGCCCATACACACCTCAACAGAATGGTATAGCTGAGAGAAAGAATAGACACCTCATGGAGGTTGCCAGGAGCATGATGTTCCATACGAGTGTACCCAAAAGATTTTGGGGAGATGCAGTATTGGCAGCCTGCTATTTGATTAACCGAATTCCCACCAGAATTCTACAGGATCACTCTCCATTTGAGGTACTCAACAAAACCAGACCATCTATAGATCATATGCGTGTGTTTGGGTGTCTTTGTTTTGTTTTGATAAGAGGAGAGCAAAGAAACAAGCTAGAGGCTAAGAGTACAAGGGCAATGTTCATTGGGTACTCCCCAAACCAAAAAGGGTACAAGTGCTATTCACCAGAGACTAGGAGAGTCATGGTGTCTAGGGATGTGAAGTTTGTAGAATCAAGAGGGTATTATGATGACAAGAGTTGGGATGAGCTGGAAAACCTATCCAATCAGCCTCTGATAGAGCAAGCAATCTTAGGCGTGTGATGGAAAGTCTTGGGGTCAGTATGCCTGAAGCAAGGGTGGAAACTGAACCAAAGGATACCAGGAGGGACCCAACACCACCTACTGAAACTGAGTCAAGTATTTGTTGAAATAAGTGAGTACATGAAGACATTAATACCAAGAAGAGATCAAGAGAAGAGAGGAAGAAGACTTGAAGAAGACTCAGGCAGTTTGAAATTCAAAACTAGATCTGCTGGAAAACAGCTGTCATGCACTTATGTTTCTCTCTCTCTCTCTCTCTTCTATCTGTCTTTAAAACTCTTGTAAAGCCACGAAAATGAGAATAAGAAGCTGAGTATTCTCTCCATTCTCTCTATTCTCTTTATTCTCCCTATTCTCTGTTTTTTTTCTCTAAAGATTTCATGGTATCAGAGCCTGGTTACTGATAATCTGGGTGTGTGTTCTTCATTTAACAGTAAAGGTTGAAACTTTCTAGAGATTCAAGGAAAGTTTGAAGTTTGAAGCTTTCTTTCACTAGATCTAAAGTCTTTTTCTGGTTGATTCATCTCAAAGTCTCAACCTTTCCTGGATTTGAAACTCGAGTGTTCTTCAGCTTCATAAAGACTCAAGCTTTTCCAGATCTGTTTTTTTCTTTTTCGAAAAATCTGGGTTCTTTCTTGAGTGTTCTTGGTGTTCTTGAGAGTTCTTGGTGTTCTTGAGTGCTTTTGGCGTTCTGGGTTTGGTCAAGTCTTTCTGATGAAGACAACCAGTCTCAACAGTGAAAGAAAGCAAAGATCTAGTTTTTCAGTGAAGACTGAAGAGGAAAATGGTGGAATCTGGTCCAGATGGGCAAAGGCAGCTTTGGGAAGCTGTATGCTGTGGAGAAGTCATGTAAAGGAGAAACCTTTAAGAGAAATGGCTACAGAAGAAGGTCAGGCGTGGAGTCTGAAGTATGAAGAAAGAGCTGTTCAAGAAATCAGTACATGGGGTGAGATTGTAACAGCTTATGGGAGTAGATCCAATCTGAGAAAAAGAAAGGAAGAACTCCAGAAGATTGTTCAGCATACACATGAGATGTGTAAGAAGAACAAGAAACAAACTTTGATTTGGAATGGTGCAAGATGCAAGAAGGGAAGGCTGAGGAGACTTTCCATGACTTGGATCAGAAGGAAAAATACTCAAAGGAAGAGTAGAAAGGCTGGTCAGTTAAAAGGAGATATGGAGGTCAAAATGGCCAAGAAAGCTGTGCAACAGATGATTAGAGGAGAGTGCTCTTACTCTGCCTACATGGGTAGCTCAGTGGAGAAGAAAGTGGATATGAGACATCAGGAGACAACAGGAGCTGATGGTTTCGTTACCAGGAAGGAATGGGAAGGATACATAAAGGAAATCCAAGCCTTGGTCACTGCCAAGAAGCGCAGCAGACAGTCCAATGCTAATGAAGAGATCACTAAGCCTATCATCATTGACTCTGGAGCAACGCATCACATGATCAGTGATAGGAGCTTGATGAGTGACATTAAAGCCACTACAGGAAGTGTTAAGATAGCCAATGGTGATCAGATTCCAATAGAGGGGATAGGAAACTTGAAACTGTTTGAGAAGGATTCAGCTGCTTTCTACCTGCCTAGGTTTACATCCAATTTGATATCTGTGAAAAGGGCAACAGTGGACCTTAATTGTCAAGTTGTCTTCAGGCCAAATGAGGTGGAGTTTCAAGACCTGGAGTCTGGACAAGTTATTGGTAGAGGAGATGTCAAAAATGAGCTCTACCACCTTCACACAACTAAGCTCTCTAAACCCTTTAACTCTGTTTGTTTAAGTAGTGCTACTGATAGGATTGAAAGCATTACTTGGCATGCTAGGTTGGGTCATCCTCATACTCGAGCAATAGAACTGATTCTTCCTGCTTTATCATTCAATCATTTAGAGTGTGAGGCTTGCATATTAGGGAAGCACTGTAGGACTGTTTTCCCAGCATCTGAAACAATATATGGGAACTGCTTTGATCTAGTTTACTCTGACGTGTGGACATCCCCCTTACTCTCTTGGTTTCGAAATTACAATGACACAGCCTTATATAGGCTTTACAAAGACATAAATCAGAGCCCTAAATCTAATGGTTGATAATGCTTGAAGTAATGGACGACCAGGATGGAGTTTGGGTGAATCCTAGTGTTGCTTGATGATTGGAGGAGAGCTCTGGTCAAAGTAAAGGCTGGCTCCTTATTGGTTTACCTTAGGCGCCCATGAACCTGTCCACTTAAGTGTCCAGATACATAGTCAAGGCTGCTCTTCCTTTACAGCAAGTGACAGCCTGTTTTGGACCACAACCATGCGCCAGCACACTCTTTTGTCTTCTTCTCTTAAAGGTTTGTCTTCTTCTCTTAAGCTTTTGTCTTCTTCTCTTAAAGATCAGAAGCTTGTCTTTTAGTCCCGGACTTTGCACGGGCCATACCATTTCGCCCTATTTTTGCACGAACTCACCAAACATCTTTAAAACCATAATGAGACATTTTTGGGTCGCCCTATTTTTGCACGGTCCGTACCTTGCCCTATTTTTGCACGGTCCGTACCTCGCCCTATTTTTGCACGGTCCGTACCTCGCCCTATTTTTGCACAAGTCTCAAATCTTCTCAAATGGTTGAATGTGCAAAGTTAGGGATCGATCTGGTCCGTACGGATCCGTACGGTCCGAGTACATCCGTCCGTACCAAATCCGTACGGCCTCGCCCTAACTTTGCACATTCTCCTATTTGCTCCTTAACAGCCTTCTAAGTCCCTCCTGGACTTGGCCCTATCTTTGCACAACCTCCAGAGCACTTCTAAACACCTTTTAGACACTTCTAATGCCTTGTAGACAATCTCCGGAGGTTTCACCCTAACTTTGCACCAGACCCAAACTCATCTCAACTCTTCCTTTGGCTCCACTTCTTTCTTCAAGTTAATACTCCCCCTCAAGCTTGACTTTAGAGATCCTAAGTCAAGCTTGGAACCTTGAAGAACTCCCTCATTAAAAACCTTATGAGAAAACCCTCATAAGGAAATGAGTAGAGCCTTCAAGGCCTAGGGATTGGCCAGTGGGTCTTTGGTGTTCTCATCAGTGTGATGGACACCAAAGACCCTGGATCATGGCCTAACCGTGATGTGCAACTCATTGTCTTCATTGCACATCACCAACTCCTTCTCGGAACTCTTCTTTGGGGCTGGCTTGTGTCTTCCCTTCTCTCATGGCTTGTTGCCTTCTCCATCAGGTCAGATCACACGCCTAGCTTCTTCTTGTCTTCTTGAGTATCCAAGTCAGGAACCTGATACAACATTCTACAAGTGTATCAGTTCTCAAGAGGTAAACCTATCATGAATATATAAAGAGATAAGATCAGGTTTACTCCCTTGTTTAGATGGTGAGGAGTGGTTGCTCTGAACCGCCACTTAAATCCTCACTGACTGAGCTTCACAGCTCCTTCTCTTATTATGCAAGCTCATCCACACTCCCCCTCAAGCTTGAGACCGAGTATTGAGAAGGTCCAAGCTTGAATGGTGAGCGCATGTTAACTCCATGATAAGCCTTGTGGAGGGCACCACCATCTTCTCCAGACTTGATGCTTGATCTCCACTCCATTACCATTGCATAGAGGAGATACCTCAGTCCACTTAACAAGCACTCCTCACATAGCTTGTTGAGTGACCTTCTTCTTCCCTCACTACGGCATGATCTCTTCTAGATCAGCATGCAAGGTCCTTGAGTAACACTGGTCATTGAGCTACAGGAATATCATGTGGCTCACTTTTCTCCCCTCCTCAAGCTTGGATCGGTTATGTGTCCAAGCTTGAAGTGAGCCTCAATGAGCCTTAAGATCAGGAGCGCAACATCTCATGGACTGCGCATTCAACCACTGATCAACCCTCCCCTTTAAACTCAAATGCCTTCTGATCATCAGTCTCTTCCAGACTTAAGTGATGATCACTTGCTTAGTGTATCCACATACACTCCAGCAATCATTCCCAATGGGAGTAGTCTTCCTCTTTCACTCGGATGTATGGTGAACCAAGAGCACATCTTGTGAACCTGAAACAACACTCAAACTCCAGCAAAGATAAGACACAATGTATTGGCTTTTGCCAATGTCTCACTAGCTTTGCACTTAGATGGCCTCTTATTACATTAAGATCCATCTAATGCAAGCTTTCCATTCTCTAAACACTAAGCATGATCCGGCCAAGATACACTACTAAGCATTTAGGCAAACAACCCTGCCTTAACCGCATTCATAGACATGAGTCTTGAAGCATCAACCTTAAGGCAGCAACAAAACAGCAAGCATTAATCTTCAATCAGTTTTCTACTCATGAATGCAAACAGGTTCAGATATTACCATCTAACATCCTAGTAAGCACCATTTAGAACTGAGATTAAGCATTACTAACTTCACTCAACATCAGACAAAGCAGTACCTTAGGCGGTTTCAGTTTATGAGAGTTAACAGGATTAAGAACAGCATCTAACATCCTAACACAACTCATAACAGAACCGGGGCAAAGCATTTCATTTCTCAACATCAAACAAGACTCCACAATAAACACTAGCATCCTGGGACTACACAAGACAATACCATCAAGCAAGATAACCCACGGATTGCAACATATCACTTAACCACAGCCATACACAATCACAAGCTCATATCAAGTAGGTTAGGATTAGCTTACAACCAAGGAACCTGAGCTGGTTCCTTGAGCCTCCTTGGTTACAGGTCATGAATCTGGTGGATTAGAGAGCTGGATCGTCACCCAACACCTTCTCCTGGTGTTCATACCCTCCTTCTTGAAACCGCAACACAAAAGGCTCCACCTTTCTTCACCTTCTCAAGTCGCCATCTTCATGAACAAGGAGAGAGCTTTCTTCTTGAAAGGTATAAGCTTGAACAGGAGATGGGACACGCCTTTAATGGACAGGAGAGGAGAGGAGCGACCATGAAGAACCACCTTAGCTTCATACACCATCTTCTGGAAGCAGAGAACTAAGGCTGGACAAGACTTCTATGGTTTGGATCTGTGATGAGGATGGACTTGTGATGATTTACGGAAGCTAGATACCAAGTTCTGATGAACCTGGCTCTGATACCATGTTGGATTTTCAGAGTTTAGGCTGTGGTGATGAAGAACAGCCCTTTAGGGCGAGATGAGAGCTTGAAATGATGAGAGAGAGGTCTGATGTGATTAGTGTGAATCAAGAACAGAACAAGAGATTTAGAGAGATTAAGAGATTAAAGTATAAGAAAGGGGTAGATTAAGGGTTTCTAATCAAGAACACACTTTGTTTATTATGAAGGAGAGGGGAAATCCCCCTTACTCTCTTGGTTTCGAAATTACAATGACACAGCCTTATATAGGCTTTACAAAGACATAAATCAGAGCCCTAAATCTAATGGTTGATAATGCTTGAAGTAATGGACGACCAGGATGGAGTTTGGGTGAATCCTAGTGTTGCTTGATGATTGGAGGAGAGCTCTGGTCAAAGTAAAGGCTGGCTCCTTATTGGTTTACCTTAGGCGCCCATGAACCTGTCCACTTAAGTGTCCAGATACATAGTCAAGGCTGCTCTTCCTTTACAGCAAGTGACAGCCTGTTTTGGACCACAACCATGCGCCAGCACACTCTTTTGTCTTCTTCTCTTAAAGGTTTGTCTTCTTCTCTTAAGCTTTTGTCTTCTTCTCTTAAAGATCAGAAGCTTGTCTTTTAGTCCCGGACTTTGCACGGGCCATACCATTTCGCCCTATTTTTGCACGAACTCCCCAAACATCTTTAAAACCATAATGAGACATTTTTGGGTCGCCCTATTTTTGCACGGTCCGTACCTTGCCCTATTTTTGCACGGTCCGTACCTCGCCCTATTTTTGCACGGTCCGTACCTCGCCCTATTTTTGCACAAGTCTCAAATCTTCTCAAATGGTTGAATGTGCAAAGTTAGGGATCGATCTGGTCCGTACGGATCCGTACGGTCCGAGTACATCCGTCCGTACCAAATCCGTACGGCCTCGCCCTAACTTTGCACATTCTCCTATTTGCTCCTTAACAGCCTTCTAAGTCCCTCCTGGACTTGGCCCTATCTTTGCACAACCTCCAGAGCACTTCTAAACACCTTTTAGACACTTCTAATGCCTTGTAGACAATCTCCGGAGGTTTCACCCTAACTTTGCACCAGACCCAAACTCATCTCAACTCTTCCTTTGGCTCCACTTCTTTCTTCAAGTTAATACCCATGTGTGTCTAGGGACAATCAGAAGTATTTTGTGACATTCATTGATGAAAAGTCTAAATACACTTGGATCACTTTGCTTCCATCTAAGGATAGAGTTCTGGATGCCTTTATAAACTTCCAAGCATATGTTACTAACCATTACAATGCTACTGTGAAGGTACTAAGGTCTGATAATGGAGGTGAATACACCAGTCATGCCTTCAAGAATCACATGGATAAGCATGGAATAGTGCATCAGACCAGCTGTCCCTACACGCCACAGCAGAATGGGGTTGCTGAAAGGAAGAATAGACACTTGATGGAGGTTGCTAGATCCATGATGTACCACACCAATGTCCCTAGGCATTTCTGGAGTGATGCTGTTCAGACTGCTTGCTATCTCATCAATAGGATCCCAACCAAGGTACTGAAGAATCTGTCTCCATATGAAGTGTTGAACAAGACCAAGCCTTACATAGATCATCTGAGAGTCTTTGGGAGTCTATGCTATGTCTTGGTTCCTGGAGAACAGAGAAACAAGCTGGATGCAAAGAGCACTAGAGCTATGTTCATTGGGTACTCAGTAACCCAAAAAGGATATAAGTGCTATGATCCAGTAACAAGGAGAGTATTGGTATCCAGGGATGTGAAGTTCATGGAAACAAAGGGGTATTATGAGGAGAAGAACTGGAACGACCTAGAGGATATGTCTAATGAACCAGAGAATAAGGCAGTGAATCTGAGGAACCTATTGGAGAAGCTTGGGATAGACATGTCCCAGAATCAGGAGATAAGAAGGAACACTCCTTCTGATCAGGTTAGAGAAGCTGAAAGAATAATCCCTCTTGATCATGAGAGGGGAGTGAATCTGAATCAAGTGTGCAAGAGCAGCACCAAGAGGATTCAGCACATCATGATCAAGATGTGGCTCAGTCAAGTGAAGATGAGCAGGAAGAATATCATGACCCAGAGGAGGTTAATGATACAGAAGCAGAGGATCAGACTCAAGTTCAGCCATTGCGGAGGAGTGAAAGGTTGAAGAATAGGATGCCAGAAACAGAAACTCAAGAAGAAACTCAAGAAGAGGTTCTTGTACCCCTCTTCAAGAGGTGTCTTGGCTGTCTTTCCTCCAAGCACGCCAGCTCCCTTTACCATATCTAGAGTATACTTCCTCTGATTCATGAACAGACCCTCCTTAGATCTGCATATCTCAATACCCAAGAAGTACTTCATCTCCCCCAAGTCCTTGATATCAAACACAGACTTGAGAAAGTCTTTAGTGGCTTGAATCCCTGCCTTATCATTCCCTGTGATGATCAGATCATCCACGTACACCAGAATAACAATGATCCCTGAAGGTCCTGTTAAGGTGAAGAGAGTATGGTCTAATTCAGACTTCCTGAAGCCTCTTCCATTCAGAGTAGTGCTTAGCTTCCTATACCATGCCCTTGGTGATTGTTTCAGCCCATATATAGCCTTCTTCAATCTCAAAACATTTCCTGGCTTTACTAGATACTCAAAACCAGGAGGAGGATGCATATATACTTCATCCTTAAGCTCTCTTTGCAAGAAAGCATTCTTCACATCCATCTGCCACAAATCCCACTCCAAATTGGTTGCAACTGATAGGATGATTCGAACTGTATGTAGCTTGGCAACAGGAGCAAATGTGTCAATGTAATCTTCTCCATAGGTTTGTGTAAACCCTCTTGCTACCAATCTGGTCTTCTTCCTATCAACCTTTCCATTTGCCAGATACTTGATTGTGAAGATCCATCTACTAGTCACAGCCTTCTTCCCTTCCGGTAGTTCATTCTCATACCAAGTGTCATTCTTGATCATTGCATCCCTTTCACTGCCCACTGACTCTCTCCATTCCTTGTCCTTCATAGCTTCCTCATAGGATCTTGGAATGTCACTTTCATCCAGATTACACATAAACACCATGTGTTCTTCTGGATACTCTGCAAAGGAACACACAGCTTGAGAAGGATGCTTCACAGCCTGGGCATTGTAGTACACTCTCGTGTTTACCCAGTTGGAAGGATCCTTTCTCTCCCTAGTGCTTCTTCGCAGAGGCTGAACCTCTTCTTGAGTTTCTTCTTGAGTTTCTGTTTCTGGCATCCTATTCTTCAACCTTTCACTCCTCCGCAATGGCTGAACTTGAGTCTGATCCTCTGCTTCTGTATCATTAACCTCCTCTGGGTCATGATATTCTTCCTGCTCATCTTCACTTGACTGAGCCACATCTTGATCATGATGTGCTGAATCCTCTTGGTGCTGCTCTTGCACACTTGATTCAGATTCACTCCCCCTCTCATGATCAAGAGGGATTATTCTTTCAGCTTCTCTAACCTGATCAGAAGGAGTGTTCCTTCTTATCTCCTGATTCTGGGACATGTCTATCCCAAGCTTCTCCAATAGGTTCCTCAGATTCACTGCCTTATTCTCTGGTTCATTAGACATATCCTCTAGGTCCTTCCAGTTCTTCTCCTCATAATACCCCTTTGTTTCCATGAACTTCACATCCCTGGATACCAATACTCTCCTTGTTACTGGATCATAGCACTTATATCCTTTTTGGGTTACTGAGTACCCAATGAACATAGCTCTAGTGCTCTTTGCATCCAGCTTGTTTCTCTGTTCTCCAGGAACCAAGACATAGCATAGACTCCCAAAGACTCTCAGATGATCTATGTAAGGCTTGGTCTTGTTCAACACTTCATATGGAGACAGATTCTTCAGTACCTTGGTTGGGATCCTATTGATGAGATAGCAAGCAGTCTGAACAGCATCACTCCAGAAATGCCTAGGGACATTGGTGTGGTACATCATGGATCTAGCAACCTCCATCAAGTGTCTATTCTTCCTTTCAGCAACCCCATTCTGCTGTGGCGTGTAGGGACAGCTGGTCTGATGCACTATTCCATGCTTATCCATGTGATTCTTGAAGGCATGACTGGTGTATTCACCTCCATTATCAGACCTTAGTACCTTCACAGTAGCATTGTAATGGTTAGTAACATATGCTTGGAAGTTTATAAAGGCATCCAGAACTCTATCCTTAGATGGAAGCAAAGTGATCCAAGTGTATTTAGACTTTTCATCAATGAATGTCACAAAAATACTTCTGATTGTCCCTAGACACACATGGGGATGTCCACACGTCAGAGTGAACTAGATCAAAGCAGTTCCCATATATAGTTTCAGATGCTGGGAAAACAGTCCTACAGTGCTTCCCTAATATGCAAGCCTCACACTCTAAATGATTGAATGATAAAGCAGGAAGAATCAGTTCTATTGCTCGAGTATGAGGATGACCCAACCTAGCATGCCAAGTAATGCTTTCAATCCTATCAGTAGCACTACTTAAACAAACAGAGTTAAAGGGTTTAGAGAGCTTAGTTGTGTGAAGGTGGTAGAGCTCATTTTTGACATCTCCTCTACCAATAACTTGTCCAGACTCCAGGTCTTGAAACTCCACCTCATTTGGCCTGAAGACAACTTGACAATTAAGGTCCACTATTGCCCTCTTCACAGATATCAAATTGGATGTAAACCTAGGCAGGTAGAAAGCAGCTGAATCCTTCTCAAACAGTTTCAAGTTTCCTATCCCCTCTATTGGAATCTGATCACCATTGGCTATCTTAACACTTCCTGTAGTGGCTTTAATGTCACTCATCAAGCTCCTATCACTGATCATGTGATGCGTTGCTCCAGAGTCAATGATGATAGGCTTAGTGATCTCTTCATTAGCATTGGACTGTCTGCTGCGCTTCTTGGCAGTGACCAAGGCTTGGATTTCCTTTATGTATCCTTCCCATTCCTTCCTGGTAACGAAACCATCAGCTCCTGTTGTCTCCTGATGTCTCATATCCACTTTCTTCTCCACTGAGCTACCCATGTAGGCAGAGTAAGAGCACTCTCCTCTAATCATCTGTTGCACAGCTTTCTTGGCCATTTTGACCTCCATATCTCCTTTTAACTGACCAGCCTTTCTACTCTTCCTTTGAGTATTTTTCCTTCTGATCCAAGTCATGGAAAGTCTCCTCAGCCTTCCCTTCTTGCATCTTGCACCATTCCAAATCAAAGTTTGTTTCTTGTTCTTCTTACACATCTCATGTGTATGCTGAACAATCTTCTGGAGTTCTTCCTTTCTTTTTCTCAGATTGGATCTACTCCCATAAGCTGTTACAATCTCACCCCTTGTACTGATTTCTTGAACAGCTCTTTCTTCATACTTCAGACTCCACGCCTGACCTTCTTCTGTAGCCATTTCTCTTAAAGGTTTCTCCTTTACATGACTTCTCCACAGCATACAGCTTCCCAAAGCTGCCTTTGCCCATCTGGACCAGATTCCACCATTTTCCTCTTCAGTCTTCACTGAAAAACTAGATCTTTGCTTTCTTTCACTGTTTAGACTGGTTGTCTTCATCAGAAAGACTTGACCAAACCCAGAACGCCAAAAGCACTCAAGAACACCAAGAACTCTCAAGAACACCAAGAACACTCAAGAAAGAACCCAGATTTTTCGAAAAAGAAAAAAAAACAGATCTGGAAAAGCTTGAGTCTTTATGAAGCTGAAGAACACTCGAGTTTCAAATCCAGGAAAGGTTGAGACTTTGAGATGAATCAACCAGAAAAGACTTTAGATCTAGTGAAAGAAAGCTTCAAACTTCAAACTTTCCTTGAATCTCTAGAAAGTTTCAACCTTTACTGTTAAATGAAGAACACACACCCAGATTATCAGTAACCAGGCTCTGATACCATGAAATCTTTAGAGAAAAAAACAGAGAATAGGGAGAATAAAGAGAATAGAGAGAATGGAGAGAATACTCAGCTTCTTATTATCATTTTCGTGGCTTTACAAGAGTTTTAAAGACAGATAGAAGAGAGAGAGAGAGAGAGAAACATAAGTGCATGACAGCTGTTTTCCAGCAGATCTAGTTTTGAATTTCAAACTGCCTGAGTCTTCTTCAAGTCTTCTTCCTCTCTTCTCTTGATCTCTTCTTGGTATTAATGTCTTCATGTACTCACTTATTTCAACAAAGACCAGCTAGCTGATATTTTCACCAAGGCTGCAAGTACGAAAGTCTGTGAATTCATTCATCCAAAGCTTGGACTCATAGACCTCACATGTCACTGATCTCTCCTCCATGGAGTGTTCTACTCTTTTTCCTTAGCTTGGGTTTATCCAAGTGGTTTTTACTAGCTAAGGTTTTAATGAGGGAATGCTTCATGGCTTCCAAGCTTGACCAGTCCCTATGGTCGAGCTTGAGGGGAGTGTTGACATGAAGAATAAATAATCTGGAAATAAATGTTGACAAGAAGACATGAATAATAGAGAAGAAAATATCAAGGCAAGAGAATCATCCAGAATGATCAAGTATGAAATAACCATTTGTCCGTACAGTTAGGTCAAGGAGTGACCTAACGTGGCTTGCAAGACAAGGGAAGGTTTAAATTGAAAAGGAAGGAAGCTTACTCTATTCAGAACCAAAGGAGGATGTTGACAAGGCAAATAGACGTTGGAGCATAAGGCCAAGGGCAGAAGAGTTCAAATAAATTCAAATGGAGAGAGGGGGGACCATTCTTCACCTGTCACTTTCTAACATGGCTGGACGAGCCCTGCCCTTCTTCAGACTGCTCCAGACCCAATTGTTTAATATTTTCTCTGCTCAACTTGTCTGAATTGTTTATTAGTTGTTTTTGTTTTGTTTGCCTATTAATAGGTATGTACTCAGAAACTAATCTAAGCAAGGAAAACACTTTCCTCTCTCTTTATTCTCTACCTACACGAATCCTCTCTTCTCTCTCTTGTTCTTCAGTTTGTTCATCATGTTCTTCCATTAAAGCTCTCTGAATCTCTAAATTTACATGTACGTACTTTCTTGTGTAGCAAGGTTGTCTTCTTTATTTCTCAGATCAATACATTTCCTTGCAAGGCAATCATGGTCAAGATGATAGCTTGTGGAGCAAGTATGTATGGACAGAACTGAATTGGCTTCTCTTGATGAACTCGCCTTGGATCATCAACCAACTTCTTCTTCTGGTGATTCCTTTCGTTATTTCAACACTCCCCCTCAAGCTGACCATAGGAGATCCTTGGGCAAGCTTGGAACTGAGAGTACTTGCCTCATTAAAAACCTAAGTATGGAAAACCTCATGGGATAAAACCAACACTTAGGGAAAAAGAGTGCAACTACTTCAGCATGGGGATTGGCCAGTGGGTTTATTAGCCTTATGATCATGTTGAGGGACTCACAAACCCTGGATCATGGCCTTTCTTCGATGGCAAGCTGGCACCCTTGCTTCACATTCAGATTAAGTGCTACTTGCTACATACAGAAATCAGCCTTGAGCTTCTTGTTATGATCAGAGCTTGTCTCCCCCTTTCTTCTGGCTTCTTGCCTCCATTTAAGGATTGAGTCGAAGCCTGCCTTTGCTCATGAGCTCAGTAGGTACTTTGAAATCACCATTAAAGCCTCTTCTTGAAGCTTTATCAACCAGGTACAAGCACACATGCTATGGACTGATTCATAGCTTCCCAACTGAAGGTAACTGTTTTAACTCCATATAGAAGCTGATCCATAGCGTCCCAACCAGAAGGTAACTGTTCTAACTCCCAAGCCTTGGCTGATTCATAGCATTCCAATCAGCTTGCCTCTCCACCTGATCTTCTTGCCAAGTAGTCTCTGATGGCCATCTGTTCTAACACCAAGTTGTTGCTGTCCTTACTGATGTTTCTTTGATCTGGCTGATGAGAAATCTTGCAAGGGTGAATTCCACCACTTGCATACTCTCACTTCTGATCTGAAGTGAGGAAATGGAAGACTTGGACCTTCAGGAATGCTCATCATTACCCCTCCTCAAGCTTGATCCAGAGAGAATAAGTGAAGGACCAAGCTTGGAAGTGAGCAACATTGAGTTTTGAAACCAGGAGCGCATCACCCCTACAGCTGCGCTTAAGTCAACCGGTTCCTCCCTTAATCTCTTCTCCACTGCCTCTTGTAAGTATTTTGAACCAGGAGCTCAACACCCAAACAGGCTGTGCTTAATTCAACCGGTTCACTACACACAAGTGATCTATCCATGGTCAGGAAAATACAGACTCTGTAGGCTCTGAACTCATGGGCAAAGTCTTCATCTTTGTCTTGATTTGATGATGGACAGAGACAACACTTGTGTACCTGAAACATCACTCAAACTCCAGCAAGAATCAGACCACACACACTAGGATCAGACCTTGGTAACTCACCAATCCTGATCCCAATGTTTTAAGAAAATGCAATGGACATAATCTAAACAACTCATTTAGTTCAAATCCATGCAACCAATTCACTAAATGCTCAGGTATGATAACTCATCAGTTACAAGGCATCTAGGCTCATTTTATCACACATATGACAGTAGCAGAATGCAATGACAATTTATGACAGTAGCATAGACTAGACAACTCATCTAATCAAGCTACACAACTATGAATGCAACACATGACCAGGAAACTCTCCTAGGCCTCTAGCAATGCAACAAGACACACAACAGGCTCTGAGAAACTCGCCTAGACCATACAGCACACACACAAATGAGCTAAGACAAGAACAAGACAAAACAATGCTAGAAATCTCCTAGAACAGTACACAGGCATCAAGCAACAATTTTAAGCAATAGCTATATGAATGCACAAGATTCAATTAAAGACAGCATGAGATAACAAGCAACTAAATGCACATCACACAAGCTAATGGTTACTTGTTTTATCAAAACCATAGGGACCAGTAGCTTAGACCAACTTCTAAATGCATACCAGTCCACTATGATGGACTAACCAGACCATAGCACAAGATAACAATGAAATGGATTGAACCAGATGCTATATGATCATGCTAGCAAGCTTACTTACTCCTAGAACAATGCATGTTTAAGTAACATGGGACAGAAACTAGGTTCAACAACTCTAGTAACATTGAACTGTCCCTAAGATACTAACAACACACTCAACACAACCAGAAAAAATTTAGAGAATTAAGCAAGCTCTTATTAGAGTTAAGGAGGTTAACTTACAACAAAGGAACCTGAGCTAGTTCCTTGAAACCTCCATGGCTGTTAATCACTTGAATTTGAAGGGCTTGTGGTGTGGATTGACTGTCAACCACCTCCTCTTCTTGATTCTCTCCTTCTGGTCAAGGAGATACTTCAAACCCCTCCTGTCCTCTTGCTGGTCGTGGGTTTTGTTGGTCAGAAACAGAGCTTCAGCATGGCTGGCCAGAGAATGATTAGAACAGCTTAGCTTTAATGCTTCTTTAGTGACCTTTCTCCAAGAATGGTTTCTTCCATGGATTTTCAGTATATTGGACCAGATGTGGTGGTTTGGCTTCTTCTTTGGACTCCTTGAAGCTACTGAAGTCTCCATTTCCTTTGAGCTCTCCATCTTAGAGAGTTTGGACCAGTGGACAATAGAATGTACCAACTGGTTTTGCAAGAAACAGAACTTGAAACTGAACCTTTGATGAAGCTTGCTTTACGGAGCTGAAGCTTTCTTGAGTTCCAGAGACTTTTATACTGTCCTATCTTGAGTTCTGGTGAGATTCTTCCCTCTTGGAAGACCTTTGGACCAGTGGATAAAGAAATGTAGAAGAAACTGTTTTGGAGACAGTTTTGAGAAGATGATGATTTGCGGAAGCTATGAAGGTTTCAGGAGCTTGGAAGCTCTGATACCATGTAAGAATGGAGATAATATGAAGAGGATAAGTAAGATTAATTGACTGGTTTAGAATGGACCAGAGAGAATGAGAGTTTGTATGAGTATCAAAGAGAGTAAGCAAGATTGCTGAGAGTATAAGTAACTGAGAATGAGAGTTTGGAGAGTATTGGAGAGACTGAGTTCGTGAGTAACCAGAGAGAATGGAGAGACTGAGTGAATGAGAGAGTTTAGTGAAAAAGTATATGAAGAAAGAGCTCTTCACTCTTCTTAGGAAAATCAGTTACATGAGCTTGCCTTATATAGGAAAATTGCAGCAATTAAAATACCACTACACAAGGGTTCCTAAGCAAATAATATATCAGTGAAACAAGGAGAAAGAGCCAAGAATGGCACGTCCAGAGAGAGAGAGATGGTGACAGGAGGTTGGGTGTGGTCTCCATGGTGATAGTGACAGCTCTCCAAAAGTTCACTCTCTTAAGAGAAACATGTGACTTTTATTCTAATTAAATCCCCACTTGCCTCAGCTCTCTCCAATGGTCTGATGCTCAATTTGAACTTCAAATCTGCTTCAGAAGATCAAGCTGGATGAGTTTCCCACCTGCCTTACCTTGCAAGTCACCCTAGGTTAAGTTTGGTTTCTTGGAAGCCAAGACTGTACGTACTGTCTTGTGTAGCATGGTTGTATAGACCAGACTCATTTCAAGTATCTCTTCTTCTCTTTGTCTTCTTTATTTCTCAGATCAATACATTTCCTTGCAAGGCACTCATGGTCAAGATGATAGCTTGTGGAGCAAGTATGTATGGACAGAACTGAATTGGCTTCTCTTGATGAACTCGCCTTGGATCATCAACCAACTGCTTCTTCTGGTGATTCCTTTCTTTATTTCAACAGTTTGCTCCCTAGCAAAATATCCAGAAGAGCATCAAGCATTTGTTGTTGAATTGGACCAGGAATATATTCCCAAAACCTATGAAGAAGCCATGGAGGATGAAGAGTGGAGAGCTTCAGTTGGTGATGAAATTGTTGCCATGGTGAAGAATGGTACCTGGTTTGAAGCTGAGTTACCAAAAGGTAAGAGAGCAGTCACTAGCCGCCTCATATTTACCATAAAATACTTGGCAAATGGGAAACCAGAAAGGAAGAAGACTAGACTGGTTGCAAGAGGGTTT
>CAJHQP010009613.1:0-21724 GCA_905132765.1 Moricandia arvensis
TCTGATTTAAGCTTGGTGTCTTCAAGCAAATAGGGGTCTCCTTTGCTTACACCCTTTCCAATCATCTTACTTGTCTCAATATCCTGAAAATGAACTTCATTAGGACTAAAAATCACATGAAAATTAAGATCAGAAGTCGTTTTCTTAACTGAGAGCAAGTTAGATGCAAATGTAGGCATATATAAGGCTTTAGACTCTCTACCAAACAAGTTCAAGTTCCCTATGCCCTCAATGGGTACCTTATCACCATTTGCAATCATCACATTTCCAAGAGAAGGTTTAACATTACTAATCAGTTTAGCATCTTTGATCATATGATGAGATGCCCCTGAATCTATGATCAATGGCCTAGCAGGTTGAGATATGTTCTGAATTGTATTTAAAGCATTATGAACATTACTACTGATGTTACCAGAGTTGGCATTGAGGGCTTTTATGAGAGCCTCAATGTCTGACTTGCGGATTAGAGAGTCCTCCTGGTTAAGCTGAGTAGATGTTCCATCAATGTGAGCAGTGGAGTTCATGGCTCTCCCTCCATTCTGTTGATGCACCGGTTGAATGGTGGGCTGGACATTCTGATGAATAGCCTCATGTGCTCTAGCCTGGTTGAATCTTGATGGAGGATGGAGGTGAGGGTGAAGGATCCAGCACTGGTTCTTCATGTGGCCGACCTTCCTACAATGATCACAAGTCACTGACTTCTTCCTATCTTCTGGTTTGAAGAAGGCCTTGTTTGCAGATACTATCTCAGCCTTGTTGGCTAAGTTGAGTTCTCCTTTTCCTCCAAACAAACCAACTGAGCCTTGTTCCTTCTGGATTTGAGAGCACACCTCTTCTAGACTTGGTAGCTTATCAGCCCTCAGAATATGCTTAATGAGGTCGTTGTAAGCTGGGTTGAGAGTGAGGAGTAGACCAACACTTTGTCTTGCTCACGCCTCTCATTCAGGGTAGTGGGTCAGTGGTACATGGCCTCAACATCTCCAGCTCTGCCCAGAGAGCTCTGAACTTACCAAAGTGTTGGTTAAAGTCCATGTCTTCCTGGTTCAAGCAGTTGATAGCTTTCTTCACTTCAAAGACCCTACTGAGGTTGGATATGTTACCATACACCTTCTGTAGTATATCCCACAACTCCTTTGCGGTTTCACAGTAAGAGTAGGCCTCCATTATGGGACCATCAAGTGAGCTCTGGATGATATTCAGCACCATAAAGTCCTCTTGACTCCATTTGCCTTCATCTACCACCACAATCTCCTTTCCATCTTCTCCTTGGCTGGTTTGTTTTTGGCGCCTCACCAGGAGTGATATGGGACCATAAACCTCTTCCACCAAGGGCATTCTTGATCAATATTGACCATAGAAGGTAGTTCACTCCTTTAAGAGTGACTGGAATCACCACTGCCTTGTTTTGCTCCATTTCGAGTTGCTATTATCCATTGGGTAAAAGGGTGTTCTTGAGGGTTTTTGAAAGAAAACTGGGAAAATATTTGGTTTCTGGATAAGAGTTTAGACAGAAAACAAATAGGAACAAGCTATCTCTCTGTCTCAAGAAAATAAGAAGCAAACAAAGATGAAGAACAGTTGAAGAACTCGCAAGAACAGAGCTATTATCCACTGGATAAAAGGATGTTCTTCAAGAAACTCAAGAACTGATCGGTTGAAAAGAAAGAGTGAAGAGAATAGAGTAGTTTTGCGGAAGAAAAAATAGGTTTAGGAGCCAAAAGGCTCTGATACCATGTAAGTTTTGTTAAGAACAGAATGAAGAACACAAGAGAAAAGGGGAGTTTGATTCGAGAACAGGAGGAGAGAGAGAGAGAGAAGTGTTTGCACGAGAGAATAAGAGAGAATAAAGAAGGAGATTTTATTCCTTGCTTTGTGTAAACTGCATACAAGTAACTTAAATAGGCAAGATGCCTTCTGTACACTTCTGAACAGACAAAAGGAAATGAATAAAATAAAGATGCTCTGGCCGAGGTTCTGTGGGTGAAAGTGACTTGTGCTGAACCGTCTGGTTGCAAGTGGAAGGGTTCAGCACATGTGACTTTAACTATAAACAAATCCTCTCCTTTGTCTCCTTGCTTCCCAACGGTTCACTCTTGTTTGAATATTCAAACTTGGCGAGTGGCTCTTCTTTTCCTTGCTCCTCAAGTTTCTTCTAGGTCACGGATGGGTGCCTTGTATGTCAAGTCATTCCGTACACTTGTACGGATTGCCTTGCCTCCCAAGTAAGCCAATCCTCTTTATTTCTTTCTCTTCTTTATTACCTAAGGTCAATAGAGATCAATCCAACATGTCTTTAGGATGATAATGAGGAGTGTCTGCCCTGCTGGCTTGCACTTGAATCCCTCACTTCATCCTTCTTCAGAATGGCCTTGCAACGTGACTTGTAGAACTGACTTGATAGGGGGACTTTGCAAAGAGTTAGCTGCCATCTTTTCAGTGAACTGCCTTCTCTTTGCTCAGCCAAGTATCCCTTTTCAACTCCACTCGTTTCCTTTGTTTCAGCTTGAACAATATGGCATTGGCTTCTCATTTAACACTCAGTTCTCTAATTCTCCAGGTTACTTATTCTCCATCATTCTCCCATTCTCTGGCTACTAATACTCTGGTTACATCATTCTCTACTCTCTACTTATACTCTGGTTACTTAAATCTTTATTCTCCCAATCTTGTTTAGAATCTGCCTAAGGTTTTTAAACTGTCTTGAAGTTAAGCTGTCTTGAAAGAATAGTCTTGCTTCTGTCCTTAGGAGAATTGATTGTGTTGTTACCTGAATGCTTAGTCTTGTTGATTAGGATTCAGAGATTGTTGCTGGGATAGAATCATGAAGATATTTGTCCATTGCTTGTTGTACTTGTTCTAAATGTGTTTTAAAGGTCAGACTTGGTGAAAACCCATGTTCTGGTCTCTTGTTTGTCTACTGATGCATGTGTCTAGTTACTTGTTTGACAGGCTGCCAAAGTTGATCAGAACCTACACATGATGTATATTCCTGACCATGGAGATTGCCCACTGCCCATCACCACTTTGGACACTGATTGTGTCCATTAACTCCCAAGATGGTTGAGAGGATGAATGGAGCAGTGGAGAGATTGCTCATAACTGACTGACCTGATACCAAGAGGGTGGACATGAAGTACACTCAAGAGAAAAGGCCACAATTCAAGCCAAGAGGACTGTGGTCTCAAGGCATTGGTGATCATCACTGGCTCTCATCTTCCAATATTGACCACATACTCTCATTATTAGGTCAAGCTTGAGGAGGGGTGTTAATATGAGAAGCCAGTGTCCATCTTCTTATGCAAGGGGAGTACCTAAAACTATACTTATTCTTGTTTGAATAGGTTTTCCCCTTGAGAATTGATGCAAGTGAGTGTGCATTGTTTGAATCAGGTACTTGGAGCTCATGAGAAGAGTCTGGTCGTGGATCAAACCCTTTGATGATGGCAGGATGTCAGAAGGAAGGGGGAGACAAAGAACCAGCCACATGGAGAGTTCCAAGCAGTTTTGAGTGTGAAGCAAGGAAGGCATTGGTGCCTGCTTGCCATTGAAGTAAGGCCATGATCCAGGGTTTATGAGTCCCTAAACTTGATCATAAGACTCATAAACTCACTGGCCAATCCCTAGGCTGAGGGTGGTTGCACTCTTTTTCCCTAAGTATGGTTTTATCCCAAGAGGTTTTCCATACTTAGGTTTTTAATGAGGCAAGTACTCTCAGTTCCAAGCTTGCCCAAGGATCTCCTATGGTCAAGCTTGAGGGGGAGTGTTAAAATAAATAAAGGGATGACCAGAAGAAGAAGCTGGTTGATGATCCAATGATAAGTTCATCAAGAGAAGCCAATTTGATTCTGTTTGTACAGACTTGCTCCACAAGCTACCACTTGACCTAGCCTGACTTGCAAGGCATGGAATAAGTTGTGGAGACTAATATGGACGTTGGGAACCTCTAAGAAGTCAAGGAAATCAGTTTGAATTCAAAAGAAAGGTTCTGCTTTGAATTATGAGAAGCCAATGTCCATCTTCTTATGCAAGGGGAGTACCTAAAACTATACTTATTCTTGTTTGAATAGGTTTTCCCCTTGAGAATTGATGCAAGTGTGTGTGCATTGTTTGAATCAGGTACTTGGAGCTCATGAGAAGAGTCTGGTCGTGGATCAAACCCTTTGATGATGGCAGGATGTCAGAAGAAAGGGGGAGACAAAGAACCAGCCACATGGAGAGTTCCAAGCAGTTTTGAGTGTGAAGCAAGGAAGGCATTGGTGCCTGCTTGCCATTGAAGTAAGGCCATGATCCAGGGTTTATGAGTCCCTAAACTTTATCATAAGACTCATAAACCCACTGGCCAATCCCTAGGCTGAGGGTGGTTGCACTCTTTTTCCCTAAGTATGGTTTTATCCCAAGAGGTTTTCCATATTTAGGTTTTTAATGAGGCAAGTACTCTCAGTTCCAAGCTTGGCCAAGGATCTCCTATGGTCAAGCTTGAGGGGGAGTGTTAAAATAAATAAAGGGATGACCAGAAGAAGAAGCTGGTTGATGATCCAATGATAAGTTCATCAAGAGAAGCCAATTTGATTCTGTTTGTACAAACTTGCTCCACAAGCTACCACTTGACCTAGCCTGACTCTCAAGGCATGAAATAAGTTGTGGAGACTAATATGGACGTTGGGAACCTCTAAGAAGTCAAGGAAATCAGTTTGAATTCAAAAGAAAGGTTCTGCTTTGAATTAGGCAGAGAAAAGTCACATGGGTGCATAAGGAGTTGTAGCAGACCTGTCACTATCACCATGGAGACCACACCCTTCATCCTGTCCCTTTCTTCTCCTCTGGACGTGCCTCACCTTGGCTGTATCCCCTTTGGCCTCTTCTCAGTCCCTACAGAATTATTTGTTTATATTTTCTTTGTTTTAGTAATTGTTTAATGTTGCTCATTGTCTATATAAAGACAGCTTCACCTCTTGTAACTCTAACCAGAATCAATAGACAAGTTTCTCTCTCTAAATTCGTGTCTCTCTCTCTCTTTCTTGTGTCTAAACAATATTCACAATGTGAGAAGTTAAGCATCATGGTTTAGAGGCTGCCTTACCTCTTTCTCTCTTAAGGCAGCCTAATACTTGTAAAACTCACTCTAAACTCTTCTTTATCTCTTCTTAAGCTCTAGATTACTGATTCTATTTCTCATTCTCCTTAAGTGAACAAACTGAAAGTGTTGTGTCACTTCTCAAGGATTAGATTCAAACTAGAGATTCTTTGCCACACATAACCAGTTTGCTGTCTAGGATCTTGGTTATAGTGTAGGCTGTGTAAGAGGATTCAACCACCATTTGGTTGTCTCTTCCTTTGAATGGTGAGTTCCTGTTGTATGGTTTAAGAGGATTCAGTTACAAGTTAACTGAATACTCTCTTGACATGAGACAAGCACTCGGAATTACAACATCTGGTTTCCCATTTGCCAAGTATTTGATGGTAAATATGAGGCGGCTAGTGACTGCTCTCTTGCCCTTTGGTAACTCAGCTTCAAACCAGGTACCATTCTTCACCATGGCACCAATTTCATCACCAACTGAAGATCTCCACTCTTCATCCTCCATGGCTTCTTCATAGGTTTTGGGAATATATTCCTGGTCCAATTAACCAACAAATGCTTGGTGCTCTTCTGGATATTTTGCTAGGGAGCAAACAGCACTGATAGGGTTAGATACTGCCTCAGCATTGAAGTAGACTCTGGTGTTGATCCAGTTTGAGGCTGGTTTCCTGATTCTAGTACTCCTCCTTAGTACTGGTTCTGATTCCTCAATTTGGACCTCTTCTTCATTGGAAGAAGGCTGATTCTCATTTACCACTGATGTTTCTTGATCTTCTTGCTCAGCTTGGCCATGAATTCTTGCTGAGTTTTCTTGTTGTGTTGGCTCAGAAGAATTGTCCCCCTCATGGTCAAGGTGAGGAACCACCTGAACCTCAGCTTCAGTCTCAACCCTTTCATCAGCTTCTGGTGTAGATCCTTTTGGCTCAGGTTCCATTATTGCTTCAGGCATACTGACCCCAAGGTTTTCCATCACTCTCCTAAGGTTGCTTGCTTTATCAGAAGCTGATTGAGATAGATTCTCCAGATCCTCCCAACTCTTCTCATTGTAGTATCCTCTTGATTCTACAAACTTCACATCTCTAGACACGAGGACTCTCCTAGTCTCTGGTTCATAACACTTGTAACCCTTTTGGTTTGGAGAGTAGCCAATGAACATAGCTCTTGTACTCTTGGCCTCTAGCTTATTTCTTTGCTCTCCTGGTATCAAGACAAAGCAAAGACACCTAAACACACGCATATGATCAATAGATGGTCTGGTTTTTTTTAATACCTCAAATGGAGAGTGGTCTTGAAGGATTCTGGTAGGAATCCGATTGATCAAGTAGCATGCTGTCAAGACTGCATCCCCCCAAAACCTTTTAGGTACACTTGTATGGAACATCATGCTCCTGGCCACCTCCATCAGATGTCGATTTTTCCTTTCAGCCACACCATTTTGCTGTGGTGTGTAAGGACAGCTAGTTTGCCGAATGATCCCATGTTGAGCTAGATATTGCTTGAATGCTTGACTAGTGTACTCTCCACCATTATCAGACCTGAGAATCTTCAACTTGGCATTGAAATGGTTGAAAACATGTTTATGGAAGTTCTTGAATGCCTCCTGCACCTGGTCTTTTGTCTGAATCAGAGTCACCAATGTGTATTTTGACTTCTCATCAATGAAGGTGACAAAGTACTTGTGATTCTCTCTGGACATACAAGGTGCGTCTATACATCAGAATGAACCAGGTCGAAACACTTCTCATAGATAGTGCTTGACCTTGGAAAAACTGTCCTACAATGCTTCCCCAAGATACATGCCTCACATTCATCATTCAGAAACACCATACCCGGAAGCATCAAGTTCAAGTCTCTAGTATGTGGATGTCCTAGTCTAGAGTGCCATATGGTTCTCTCAACCCCATTAGACGCACTGATCAGGCAGTGAGCAAGCGATGCACCAGATATCTTAGTCTTCTATAGGTGATATAGTTCCTGATGGTTGTGCCCTCTACCAATAACCTGCCCTATCTTCAAGTCTTGAAACTCAACCTCATCAGGTCTAAAGACAACTTGACAATTCAGATCAATGGTTGCTCTTTTCACTGATAGCAAATTTGATGTAAACTGAGGCATATACAAGGCAGTTGATTCTTTATCAAACAACCTAAGGTTCCCTATCCCTTCTATCTTAACCTTATCACCATTTGCTATAAGCACATTCCCTGAGGCAGGTTTGATATTACTAACCAAGTTCCTATCACTAATCATGTGATGGCTAGCTCCTGAATCTATAATGATGGGTTTAGAGTCAAGAGAATATTTACCAACCTCCTTGGGTGAAATAAGGGCCTTGGCAGCTTTTATAAAGGAATCAAAGTCTCTTCTGGTCATTGGACTATCAGAATTGGTCGCCCCTGCCATACTCCTCCATGTCCCTCCTTCATTAGAATCACCACAGAGTGCTGAATACATGGTTCTTCCTGTAATTACTTGATGCTCAAACTCCTTGAGCTTAAATGTACTTGGATGGCTTCCAAGGGAACTTGGAAGCTTCCTTTTTTGAATGATATAACTTATCAGACTATTGCAGGGTGAATCCAGGTTTAGGAGAAGACTGAAAACTTTGTCTTGCTCATAGACAGCTTGAAGACTCTCCCATAGATTCCCATAAACATTTTGAAGCTTCTCCCATAGACTCTTGGCGGTTCTGAGGTGATAATGATCCTCCAAGATCTGTTCAGACAGAGAGCTGTGTATAATTCCAAGTGTTTGCTTTTCCTCTTGAACCCACTTGTCTTCATGCTTTAGGCAAGTAGCCTGACTGTCCTTTTGAGCCATCCTCTTTGAAGCTTCAGCCTCCATGATATGGCTGTCCCAAAGTCCATGACTTCCCAAGGTAACTCTGGCCACTCTTGACCATAAAAGATAGTTAGCACCCTCTAGGGTAACTGGAATGAGATTCTCCTTCTTCATTTTCTTTGTCAAATCATCTTTTCCATTTTTGGCAATTTCTGGAGCTGGAAATGATGAACAGCTGAAGAACAAGATGAACTTTGCCAAAAATAGAAATGAAACTCAAAGAGATGCGGAAATAAGTGAAAATAGTAGAGAGATTTAGGTCTCAAGAACATACAGCTCTGATACCTTGTGAGAATTAGATAATCAGAGAGAGTTTAATTGAAGATTATGAAGAACATTTAAGAACAAGAGAGAGAGAGAGGATTCTGGACGAGAGAGAGAGAGAGAGAGAGAGAGTATGAAGAAAATGAGTTTCTGATTTCTTGTCTACAAAGAGTTACAATACAACATTATTTAAAGACAATTCTGGCTAAACAAGACAAGAGAAATAAACATATAATAAGGTGGTCTGGTCAAGGTCTGGGAAGAGTCAGGCTGGTGGACAGACTGGTCAACAGTCTGGACAGTGCAGTGGACAAGGAAGTGGTCCATGAAAGGGACAGGTCACCAAATGCTGGAAGGCTTATCCTTAATCCTTTTTAATTTTTTTCCTGCCCAACTCTCTTTAAACTTGAACCAGACGAGATCCTTCTTCTTCTCCTTGTCTTCTAAGTTATTTGGGACCAGAAAGGTTGCTTGATCATCAAGGCTTGTACGGACAGACTTGTGTTCCAAATCTGTAAGGACCAAGTGATCTTGCAACCATCTGAATCCTTTTTCCTTCTTGTCTTCTTATTGCTTCTTGTCAACAGAGATGGGTGCTATGGAGAAGAATGGAACCTGGTTTGAAACTGAACTTCCCAAAAGCAAGAAGGCAGTAACAAGCATGTTGCTGTTCACAATTAAGTACTTAGCCAATGGGAAACCTGAGAGGAAGAAGACCAGGCTGGTAGCAAGAGGCTACACTCAAGTATATGGTGAGGACTATCTTGAAACCTTTGCACCAGTGGCAAAGCTTCACACCATAAGGATTTTGCTCTCTCTTGCCGTGAATTTGGAATGGGATCTTTGGCAAATGGATGTCAAGAATGCATTCCTACAAGGAGAGCCAGAAGATGAGGTATACATGCGTCCACCACCTGGTATGGAAGGCATGGTTAAACCAGGCAATGTCTTGAGGCTTCGGAAAGCAATCTATGGTCTGAAGCAATCTCCAAGAGCCTGGTATCACAAACTGAGCACAACCCTTAATGGAAGAGGCTTTGTAAAATCTGAGGCTGATCACACCTTGTTTACTCTCACCAGCCAGCAAGGGATCATTGTGATCCTCATTTATGTGGATGATATCATTATCACATGCAGTGATAAAGAGGGGATCAGCTTCACCAAAGCTTTTCTCAAGGCAACATTTGATATCAAGGATTTGGGAGAGCTCAAATATTTTCTAGGGATTGAGATGTGTAGATCCAAGGAGGGACTGTTTCTGTCCCTGATGCGCCCCTAGGATGCTCTTTGGTTGATTGGGAGGATAGATCCTTGTAAGAACGAATCAGAGACTCAAGTTCTTCAAGGTTGTGGGATGAATGGTGACACAAGAGGTATGAGAAGACTCTTAATACTCCTAGATGATTAGCTTGGATATGACACACCAAGTAAACACCCTTAAGCTCCGGATACAACACACCAGAGAACTCGACACAATTTCTACAGAGAGAGCCGTCAAGAGAGAAAAGAACTCAAAGTTTATTGATTGCTTGAGTACAATAGGGTTTAGAGAACCCTTTAAATAAAAAGAAACCAGAGAACAGGCTCTCTAGGGTTTCAAAAATAATAAAAAGGAAAACTATAGTTTAAGAATAACGTAAGCTAAAAATGTAATACTTCTGCTAGTCTTGGGCCGAGATAGAGCCTAAGTGATGTGAAGACAAGTCGTGGCCTCGTTAAAAACCTTCCTCCGGAAAACCTCGTGGGAAAAAACCAAAAGCAAGGAAAAGAGCACGCACCCCAATAGAGCCTTGCTCCTTTTGTATCTGAGCACACACTTCTTCTAGAGATGGAAGCTTCTCCGCTCTCAGGATATGCTTGATGAGGCTGTTGTAGGCAGGGGTTAGAGTGAGCAGGAGCACAAAAACCTTATCTTGCTCTCGCCTTTCATTCAGCTCATCAGCATCAACCGTGCTTGGTCTCAGCATCTCTAACTCGGAACCTTCCAAGATGCTTAGTGAACTCCATATCTTCTTGTAGTAACCCGTTGATTGCTCTCTTCACCTCAAACACTCGGCTCAAGTTTGAGATGTTTCCATACACCTTCTTCAAGGTATCCCATAGATCCTTTGCGGTTTCATGATAGGAGTCTCAAGAGATCCTTGAAGAAGTGTCATCACCATCATGTCTTCTTGCTGCCATTTCTCCACCTCACTTGTGGCGCTTGCAGCTTCACCTTCTTGAGTAATGAGCTTAGGAGCTTCATCGGATGTGATATGCCCCCATAAGCCCTTACTTCCCACAGCAGTCTTCACCAAACGAGACCACAACAGATAGTTACTCCCCTTTAGAGTAACCGGAACCTTCATGCTAACACTATCCATCTACAACCAGCTTGACTTCAAAAGCTTGGAAATGAGTGGATCTATACCTTAGAACACGGATGAACCTAGAAACGAGAGGAAAGGTTGAGTCTTTGAAGGTAAGAACATGAAAGACTCAAGCTTTTACACCACACAAGCTTCAAACTTTAGTCTTCTACCCGGATCTTCAAAGAACAACCTTAGATCTTCAAAAAGCTTCAACCTTGATCTTCTTCAACTCGATGAACACAAACCCAGATCGTGATGAACCTGGCTCTGATACCATAAGATCTTTTAAGATCTTAGACGAATAAGTAACAAGAACAAGACTAGAAAGAGATTTGATGAAAGAAAGACTCGGTTTAGACTAAGAACTAAGAAGATTAATGAAAGACTATGATGAACATTATGAGACTCGAAAGTTTAGAGAGAACTGTATCCTTTATTCATAGAGAGAGTTCAGAATATATAGAGAGGGTTTACAAGGGTTTCGTAAAGCAAGAGAGGTAAGGTATGTGGACAGGAGAAGAGGCGCGTCCCATGGTTCAAAAAAGTGGCTCTGGTGGCTAGTTGCCAATGGCATCTTGACTAGATGCTCCTCACTTTACAGCTTGCACCGGCTGGTAAGCTTGACCAAGCCTTATCCACAAACGGTAACCTTGGCGCCTAAAGCTTCAAGGTTTACCCGATCCAAACCTTTTCTTTTCACTCCAAGTTACTCACTCGATCTCCTCATGGTAATAATCTTCTCTTTTACCTTTTTACCTTTCTCACCTCAGTAACTTTTTCGACAACCCCATTTTTGCACATTGCCAAAATATGGTTTAAAGCTCTTTTGGGTCGACCTTGTACGGCATGTACGGCCTGTACGGCCTGTATGGCCTTGTACGGACAAGGTCGACCCAAACCCTTCTCTTTTCCTCCTTCTCTCTATTCAACACCAACTAGTTACCTCAACTTAACAGTTGGACCATCTTTGCTTTCTTCTTGCCGTCTAGGCTGATCCTTTCACACTCAGGTAAAGGCATTAAATCCAAAGGTGAGGTGGGATTGAACCCATAAACAATCTCAAAAGGTGAATACTTAGAAGCAGAATGCATAGCATGATTGTATGCAAATTCACAGTGTGGTAAGTATTCTTCCCATGTTCTTAAGTTCTTTTTAATGAATGCACGCAGGAGTGTTCCTAAGGTTCTATTAACCACTTCAGTTTGTCCATCAGTTTGCGGATGACAAGTAGTAGAAAACAACAGTTTACTGCCTAGCTTAGACCAAAGTGTCTTCCAGAAGTAACTAAGAAACTTAGTGTCCCTATCAGAAACTATAGTTCTAGGCATGCCATGCAAACGAACAACTTCTTTAAAGAACATGTTAGCAACATGCAATGCATCATCAGTCTTATGACATGCTATGAAATGTGCCATCTTAGAGAACCTATCAACAACAACAAAGATTGAGTCCTTTCCAGTTCTAGTCCTAGGCAATCCAACAACAAAGTCCATGGAAATGTCATTCCAGGGATGGTGTGGAATGGGTAAAGGAGTATACAAACCCTGGGATTGGACTTGGACTTTGCATGCTTGCAAGTAGCACACCTCCCACAGATTCTCTCCACATCTCTCTTCATATGCGGCCAATAGAAGTGATCCTGCAAAACTTTTAAGGTCTTGGCAATCCCAAAGTGTCCCATTAGACTGTCCCCATGGGATTCCCTGACAAAAAGATCTCTCAAAGAGAGTTAGGCACACACAATCTATTGTCATAAAACAAGAATCCTTCATGTCTAAAGTAATGCCCTGCAGCAAACTTCTCACAAGATGCATAAGCTTCCTTGAAATCATGGTCAGTATCATACATTTCTTTTATCTGCTCAAATCCAAGTAACTTAGCATCTAGAGTGGTCAAGAGAACATACCTCCGAGATAGTGCCTCAGCAGCTATGTTCTCCTTACCTTGGTTATATTTGATCACGTATGGGAAGGTCTCAATGAACTCAACCCACCTTGCGTGTCTCTTGCTAAGCTTACTCTGCCCTTTTAGATACTTTAGGGACTCATGATCAGTGTGTATGACAAACTCCTTGGGCCACAAGTAATGTTGCCACGTTTGTAATGCCCTCACCAAGGCATAGAGTTCTTTGTCATAGGTTGCATAGTTGAGAGTGGCTCCTCCAAGCTTCTCACTGAAGTATCCTATAGGTTTCCTATCATGCATCAACACAGCACCAATTCCAATTCCTGAGGCATCACATTCTATTTCAAACGTTTTAGTAAAGTCATGAAGCATAAGAAGAGGTGATTGAGTAAGCTTCTCTTTTAGGCTCTGGAAAGCCTTCTCTTATGCTTCTCCCCACTTGAATCCAACATCCTTCTTTATCACTTCAGTCAAGGGAGCTGCAATGGTGCTAAAGTCTCTCACAAATCGCCTATAGAACCCAGCAAGCCCATGGAAACTCCTCACTTCTCCTACTGTGGTTGGACTCGGCCAGTCTTTGATGGCTTTGATCTTCTCCTCATCGACCTTAACTCCATCTGCACTCACAACAAAGCATAGGAAAACCAAGTTATCCGTGCAAAAGGTGCACTTCTTCAAGTTGGCATAAAGCTTCTCATTCCTTAAAACATTCAGGACAACCCTAAAATGTTCTAGATGTTCTTCTAAGTTCTTGCTATATACTAAGATGTCATCAAAGTATACAACAACAGAAATGCCTATGAATGATCTAAGAACATGATTCATTAACCTCATGAATGTACTAGGTGCATTGGTTAATCCAAATGGCATAACTAACCACTCATATAATCCATGTTTAGTTTTGAATGCAGTTTTCCATTCATCTCCTTCTTTCATCCTAATCTGATGATAACCACTTTTTAAATCTATCTTAGAAAAGATGCAAGAACCATGCAATTCATCAAGCATATCATCAAGTCTAGGGATAGGATGGCAATACTTCACTGTGATGTTATTGATTGATCTACAATCAACACACATACGCCATGTACCATCCTTCTTAGGCACTAGGAGCACTGGTACAGCACATGGGCTCAAACTCTCTCGGATGTAGCCCTTCTCCATGAGTTCCTCTACTTGTCTTTGCAACTCCTTGGTCTCAACCGGGTTGGTTCTGTATGCTGGACGGTTTGGAAGTGTAGATCCTGGAACAAAGTCTATCTGGTGCTCAATCCCTCTCAAAGGTGGTAAACCAATGGGATTGTCTTCTGGAAATACATCTTGAAACTCCTGCAAAAGAGAAACCATTTCACTCGGATACACCGGTGTAGAATCTGTTAGGTTCAAAAGAGTTTCTTTAAACACAAGTAAGATAGCAGATTGTTTAGAGTAGAGAGTTCTTTTGATATCACCTATGTTAGCATAGAAGTTTGGCTGCTTAGTTCCAGCCGGTTTTAGATTAATCTCCTTCTTCTTTTGGAGTTGAATCTGATCTTGTTGAACTTCCTTAGGTGTCAAGGGAACCAGAGTGGTCTTGCGTCCCTTGAACTAAAAGGAGTGCTTGTTGGTGAAGCCATCATGGATAACTCGGCGATCAGATTGCCAAGGTCTTCCAAGAAGTATGTGACCAGCTTCCATAGGCAACACATCACACAATACTTAATCTTCATATCTCCCAATGGCTAAGGGAATAAGGACTTGACTTGAAACCTTCATGGTGCCTTCTTCATTCAGCCATTGTAGCCGGTAAGGTTTGGGATGCTTCTGAACCTTCAATCCCAACTTCTTGACCATGGTTTCACTCGCAGCATTCACACAACTACCTCCATCAACAATGAGGCTGCACACCTTTCCTTGGACCAAGCACCGAGTGTAGAAGAGGTTCTCACGCTGCTCTAGCTCCTCAGCCTTGTTTTGCAAGCTTAGAAGCCTTCTTGCTACTAAAAGCTTCCCCTGGACTGGTCCTTCTTCATGTTCTTCTTCAGTGTCTTCTTGGTCAGACTCGGTGTTTTCATCTTCTGAGGCATACTCTCCATCTTCCAGCAAGATCATGACTCTCTTGTTGGTACATTCATTGGCATAATGACCTCTTCCTTGGCACTTGAAACACTTGACATCACGAGCTCTGGAACTAGAAGCTTCAACCTTGCCTTTGCCCTTGTCAAGAGCACTGCTTGGTTTGGTCTCTTCTCTTGGATGGGACTTGTGATCCTTCTGGAACGGTTTAGACTCCTTAGGGTAAGGTGACTTCTCTTCCTTGGTGTTGTGTAACCGGTTAGAGCCATAGTGGTTGCGTGAATGTCCCTTCCTCTTGGGCTGTTGCTCCACAAGAATAGCCTTGTGTAGCATCTCTTCAAGCTCCACATAATGTTGCATCTCAACATTGTCTTGTATCTCTCGGTTTAAACCACATAGGAACCTTGAAATGGTTGCTTCTCTATCTTCTGATATGCTAGCTCTTAGCATGAGCAACTCCATCTCCTGGTAATACTCCTCCACTGATCTTGAACCTTGGGTAAGTTTCCTGAGCCGGTGGTGCAAGTCTCTGTGGTAATGACTTGGAACAAACCTCTTGCACATGATAGACTTCATCTCTATCCAAGTCTCTACTGGTTCTTCTCCATTCCTCCTACGAGTCGTGATGTACTGATCCCACCAACTTAGAGCATAGTCATAGAACTCAGTGGCAGCAATCTAAATCTTCTTGTGGTTTGTGTACTGCTTACACTGAAAGACTAACTCAATCTTCTTCTCCCACTCAAGGTAGGCATCCGGATCAGCTTTGCCGTGGAATGGGGGTATCTTGATCTTCAAACCAGCAAGCTCATCTCCCTGGTTCATCCTTCTTTCTTGGACACGCCTATGTCTTCTTTGGCTTTGTCTTGAGGATGAACTTAGGTGTTCATACTCATTGTCAGTCTCCTCATAACCGGCATGCTCTTGGCGAGTTGCATGAGCTCTCTCTTCTCTCCTAGTCTCTCGGTTTGGAACTTGACTAGTAGCTCTCCTGATGTCTTCTCTGAGCTCTCTCCGGATGTCATTGAGGTTGGTCCTCATCATCTCGGTCATGGTTGCTACCATGTTCTGATTAAGTTGAGCCGACATAGCCTCCATGAGAAGCTTGTTCTTCCTGACGAGTGCAGCTTCTTCTTCAGACTCGGATCCCATGCTTCCTGCACAAAGGTAAACAAAAATAACCAGTAAAAGGCTTCTAGGTAACAAGATAAGGAAAAAGGAAAAAGGGAGAACACAAAAACAAGCTTGTTTTACGAGACAAAAGCAAAAAGGAAAAAATCGGCTAGGTAAAAGGAAAAGGGTTTCCGCCTACCAAGCAAAAAGGAAAATCCTCTAAACTTTTTTCTAATCTTCTCTAATGTTTTCTAGCACCCTAACAACCTTAATCTACTCGTGTTCAAGGTGATTAACAAGTTTAACAGATGAAACAAAGTGATCTAAAAAGGCAAAGACTTATGCGGCTAGGGTTTCTCTCTCTAGGGCTTCCGCAAAGCAAAAAGGAAAAGTTTAAGAACCTTTTCTAAACACTTATGAAACTCGAGCAGCCCTAAACAGATTAGTTCTACTGCTTATTCCAGATGATAGAGATAAAACACGGATGAAACAAAAGGAACAAGAGAGAAAACGAGTACGTCCCAACCAAAGTTGCTCTGATACCACTTGATGCGCCCCCAGGATGCTCTTTGGTTGATGGGAAGGGATAGATCCTTGCAAGAACGAATCAGAGACTCAAGTTCTTCAAGGTTGTGGATCGATTGGTGACACAGAGGGATGATGAGATCTTTTGATACTCCTAGATGAATAAATCGGATATAACACACCAAGCAAACACCCTTAGGTTCCTGGATACTACACACCAGAAGAAACTCGACAACTTGTCTTAGAGAGAGAGCCGTCAAGGAGAAAGATAACTCGTTGATTGAAGGATGGATGAGTAGAATAGGGTTTAGAGACCCGTTTAAATAAGGAGAAACCAGAGAACATGCTCTCTAGGGTTTCGGAAATAAGTAAAAAGGAAACTATAGTTTAAGTTTAACATAATCTTTTAAATGAAATAAAAATGTAAACTTCTTTAGCCTTAGACCGAGATAGGGCCTAAGTGATGTGAAGACAAGTTGTGGCCTTGTTAAAAACCTTCCTCCGGAAAACCTCGTGGGACAAAACCAAAAGCAAGGAAAAGAGCACGCACCCCATGTCTTGCCTAGACACTAACTCAGCTTGATGTAGAGATGTCTTGAATGGTGATCAAGACATCTCGGATCAGACCTTGTCCAAGACTTTCTTGTTGTGGATGTGAAGTGAGTAATCCAACAACACTCTCTTTAAGCTTCTTGACTCTGGAACGAGTCATGGGACCTTCAAGAATGGCTAGAGCATCATCACCAAGCTGCTGGTGCAATGTGGCTTCATGTGGCTCATCTAGACTCTCCTTGTTCTCCTTAGTGATCCGGTCCATGATCACATCAAGCTTCAAGACTTGTGAGGCAAGGAAGGGTTAGGGTTTGAAGTAAAGATCAAGACTTGGATGTAAAGGAAGGCGACCAAAGGAAGATGCCTTGGTATATTCTGTAAATTTAGAGATTCAGAGAGCTTTTAATGGAAGAACATGATGAACAAACTGAAGAACAAGAGAGAGAACAGAGGATTCGTGTAGGTAGAGAATAAAGAGAGAGGAAAGTGTTTTCCTTGTTTAGATTAGTTTCTGAGTACATGCCTATTAATAGGCAAACAAAACAAAAACAACTAATAAACAATTCAGACAAGTTGAGCAGAGAAAATATTAAACAATTGGGTCTGGAGCAGTCTGAAGAATGGTAGGGGCTCGTCCAGCCATGTTAGAAAGTGACAGGTGAAGAATGGTCCCCCCCTCTCTCCATTTGAATTCAATTGAACGCTTCTGCCCTTGGCCTTATGCTCCAACATCTATTTGCCTTTGTCAACATCCTCCTTTGGTTCTGAATAGAGTAAGCTTCCTTCCTTTTCAATTTAAACCTTCCCTTGTCTTGCAAGCCACGTTAGGTTACTCCTTGACCTAACTGTACGGACAAATGGTTATTTCATACTTGATCATTCTGGATGATTCTCTTGGCTTGATATCTTCTTCTCTATTATTCATGTCTTCTTGTCAACATTTATTTCCAGATTATTTATTCTTCATGTCAACACTCCCCCTCAAGCTCGACCATAGGGACTCCTCAAGCTTGGAAGCCATGAAGCATTCCCTCATTAAAACCTTAGCTAGGTAAAACCACTTGGGAGAAAACCCAAGCTAAGGAAAAAGAGTAGAACACTCCATGGAGGAGAGATCAGTGGCATGTGAGGTCTATGAGTCCAAGCTTTGGATGAATGAACTCACAGACTTTCGTACTTTCAGCCTTGGTGAAGATATCAGCTAGCTGGTCTTCACTTCTTGTATAGCATGGTAGGATGATACTCTGCTCCACAGCTTGTCTCACCTTATGACAATCAACCTCAATGTGTTTGGTTCTTTCATGAAACACATTGTTGGATGCTATGTGTACTGCAGCTTGATTATCACAATGAATTGTGATTGGTAATGATGTCTCCACGCCCAAATACTTGAGCAGGTTCCTGATCCAGATGAGCTCACTAGTGAGCTTCCTCATTGCTCTATATTCTGCTTCAGCACTTGAGAAAGATACCACCTTCTGCTTCTTGCTCTTCCAGGTTACCAAATTGCCTCCAATAAAGGTACAATAGCCTGTTGTTGACCTCCTGTCCACTCTATCTCCAGCCCAATCAGCATCACAATATCCCACTATCTCTGTGCTCTTGTTGCAACCCATCCAAACTCCTTGACCTGGTGCTTCTCTTAGATACCTTAGAATCCTTTCCACCATGTTCCAATGGTGAACCTTGGGAGCTTGCATATGCTGGCTAACATGGTTTACTGCAAAGCACACATCTGGTCTGGTGATGGTGAGGTATATCAGTTTCCCAACAATTCTCCTATAGTGCTTAACATCTTCATAGGGCTTGTCTTCAATCTCCCCCTCACGCATCACCTTATAGCCCTCTTCTAGTGGAATCTTAGCTGATCTTCCACCTAGATTTCCTGCCTCATGTAACAGATCAAGTGTGTACTTCCTTTGGGATAAAAACAGTCCATCTTTTGATCGACATATCTCAATCCCTAGAAAGTACTTTAACTCACCCAAATCTTTGATATCAAATGAGGATTTAAGAAAGGCTTTAGTTAAGAGAATACCTTCCTTATCACTACAAGTGATGACGATATCATCCACATATACAAGGATCACTACAATCCCTTGTTGGCTGGTGAGAGTGAAGAGTGTGTGATCAGCTTCAGATTTTACAAAACCTCTTCCATTTAGGGTTGTGCTGAGCTTGTGATACCAGGCCCTTGGTGATTGCTTTAAGCCATAGATGGCTTTCTTCAATCTGAGAACATTTCCAGGCTTGACAAGATGTTCTAGACCAGGGGGTGGTCTCATGTAGACTTCATCTTCAAGTTCTCCTTGTAGGAAAGCATTTTTTACATCCATTTGCCATAGATCCCACTCCAAGTTAACTGCCAAAGATAGGATGATCCTTATGGTGTGTAGTTTGGCGACTGGTGCAAAAGTATCAAGGTAGTCTTCCCCATAGGTCTGAGTGAAGCCCCTTGCTACTAGTCTTGTTTTGCACCTCTCCACTATACCATCCGCATTGTACTTGATTGTGAAGATCCAACGACTTGTTACAGCTTTCTTGCCTTTGGGAAGCTCCACTTCATACCATGTATCATTGACAATCAATCATTGCATTTGTTTCACTTCCAACTGATTCTCTCCACTCCTTATGCTCCATAGCTTCCTCATAAGACTTTGGAATGTATTCCTGGTCCAGTTCTCCAATGAACACAACATGTTCCTGAGGATACTGAGCTAGGGAGCAAACAGCTTGGATAGGATGTGCTACTGCCTGAGAATTGAAGTACACCCTTGTGTTGATCCAGTTAGAAGCTGGTTGTTTGATTCTGGTACTCCTCCTTAGTGGTGGTTGTGCTTCCTCCTCATCATCTGAAGACTGAGTTTCATTTAACACTGAACCCTCTTGTTCTTGTTGCTCAACTTGATCATGAGTTGTTGCTGAGGTATCCTATTGTGGGTCAGCCAGATTGTCACTGCCCCCTCATGATCAAGGTGAGGAACCCCAGTCTCATCAATACTTGACTCAGTTTCAGTAGGTGGTGTTGGGTCCCTCCTGGTATCCTTTGGTTCAGTTTCCACCCTTGCTTCAGGCATACTGACCCCAAGACTTTCCATCACACGCCTAAGATTGCTTGCTCTATCAGAGGCTGATTGGGATAGGTTTTCCAGCTCATCCCAACTCCTGTAATCATAATACCCTCTTGATTCTACAAACTTCACATCCCTAGACACCATGACTCTCCTAGTCTCTGGTGAATAGCACTTGTATCCTTTTTGGTTTTGGGAGTACCCAATGAACATTGCCCTTGTACTCTTAGCCTCTAGCTTGTTCCTTTGCTCTCCTGGTATCAAAACAAAACAAAGACACCCAAACACACGCATATGATCTATAGATGGTCTGGTTTTGTTGAGTACCTCAAATGGAGAGTGATCCTGTAGAATTCTGGTGGGAATTCGGTTAATCAGATAGCAGGCTGTCAATACTGCATCTCCCCAAAATCTTTTGGGTACACTCGTATGGAACATCATGCTCCTGGCAACCTCCATGAGGTGTCTATTCTTTCTCTCAGCTACACCATTCTGTTGGGGTGTGTATGGGCAGCTGGTTTGATGGATCACCCCATGCTTTGCTAAGTGTTGTTGAAATGCATTGCTTGTGTATTCCCCTCCATTATCTGATATAAAATTTTTTATCTTGGCATTGAAATGGTTAGACACATAACTCTGAGAATTTATAAAAGCTTCTAAGACCCTATCTTTTGATTGCAGCAGTGTGATCCATGTGTATTTAGACTTCTTATCTATGAATGTCACAAAGTATCTATGATGTTCTCTAGATGCACATGGAGCAGTCCAAACATCATAGTGAATAAGGTCAAAGCAATTTTCATAGATAGTACTTGATCTAGGGACCACATTTTTGCAATGCTTGCCTAAGATACATGCCTCACAATCACTTTTAAAAGAAATACTAAGAAGCATGATGTTCAAGGCACAAGAATGGGGATGTCCTAATCTAGCACGCCACATTACATCTTTAGGGAAATTAAAACTTGAATTTAAAGCAGAATATAAATCGGTTGCAAGCTTGGTGTCTTCAAGCAAGTACAAGTCTCCCTTGGTCACACCTTTGCCAAGCAACCTACTAGTTTCAGTATCCTGAAAGTAGACATCATTAGGAGTGAAGGTAACCTTGCAATTCAAGTCATTAGTTGCTCTCTTAACTGATAACAGGTTGGATGTGAAACTAGGCATGTAAAAAGCTTTAGAATCTTTTTCAAATAACCTAAGATCACCTATCCCTTTAATTGGCACTCTTTCTCCATTGGCTATCATAATATTTCCTAATGCAGGAACAATATTTTTAATCAAGTTTAGATCACTAATCGTGTGGTGACTAGCTCCTGAATCTATAACTAAGGGTTTTGTCAATTCAGAACCAGCTAAGGCATTCAAGGAGATACCACTATTTGAAGCATGTAAAGAGGTACCAAGGGTGTTACCAGAGTTGTCCTTGAGGATTTTGATGAGAGCCTCAATGTCAGAGCGCTTGATGACTTCATCTTGAGTTGTCCTCAAGGTTGAGCAGCTACTGGATGCTAAGGCCTTTCCCTCACCAGGTCCAAGTCCATTGAAGGAGCGCATGGTTCCCGGAGCAGATGGCTCACCCATATCACCAGAGAAGTTGGCTCTTGATCATTGTAAGGAGTCCTGAACTTCTGAGGCTTGAGGTGAGGGTGGAGAAGCCAGCACTTGTCCTTCCCATGACCCTTCTTCTTGCAATGGTCACAAATCCACACCTTCTTGTCTTCATCCTAAAAGTAACCTTTGTTTGCAACTCCTTCAGCTTGGTTTGCTAAGACCAAGTCGCCTTTGCCTCCAAAGAGACCAACTGAGCCTTGCTCCTTCTGGATTTGAGCACAAACCTCTTCTAGTGTTGGTAGCTTCTCAGCCCGGAGCATGTGTTTGATGAGATCATTGTACCCTGGGTTTAGAGTAATAACCAAAGCAAAGACCTTGTCTTGCTCTCTCCTCTCATTAAGAACGTTTGGATC